>JXSR01S007456.1:14406-28262 GCA_000969725.1 Ophiothrix spiculata
GGGGGGGGGGGGGTTGCATAGCTAGGTGGGGAATCTTGTAGCAACTACATGTAAAGACAAGAAGATAAGAGTTGTGAATGCAAGGAGGGGAGATTTACTACTGGTAAGGTTTGGCATCCAAAGACATTCGCTCACCTGAGAGACATTCACTCACGATATTTGCTCTGACATGTTCTCTAAAATGAAAATATTACTCACTGTCACAATGCTTGAATATTGGTTAAACAGATGTTAGCATTGATTAAATTGATGGTAATTTCGATTTAACCTTTATTCAAGCATTGTAAGTGTCATTACCTCTCCATTTGACCAAATAAGTCAAAGCGAATATCACGGGTGAGCGAATGTCTTTGGACATCAAGCCTTAAAAGCTGATGGGAGACTTGGAGAGTGCATAGCTTGGAAGGTGATCTTTAGAAGCCGTTTGTAAATACAAGAAGATCAGGGTTGTGGATGCAAGGACAGGAGATTTACTTCTGTGGGGTAAAATTGAGTTGGACAGAGGTGTTTTGCTATAGTTTCACAATTTTGGGGGGATTTACCATACAAAACCCCTCAAAATCACAAAATTTGGTGGTGCCCAGTTAGAAAAGTTGACCCATGTTTAAGATTTGTTTTGTTCCATTTTCTTAACAGGAAGGAGATGGTCATAATGGTAGCAAGAGTAGCAAGGTGTGTTTTGCAGGAGATTCCGACTTGATCGTCACGGCAGGTCTGACTAGGATGGGTGACAGGCAGATTGGTTTGTGGCACAAAGTAAGAACTGGTTTGCTAAGAAATATATGGAAATACCTATATCAACAATGAAGTTAGGGTCGTTTTTGAATTACATCTATACAGTGAAACCTCTTTTATCTTGACATGATGGGACCAAGAATGCCCAGACAAGTTGAAAATTTGATTAGAGAATTTTGTGTAAATCTTCATTAAAAATAAAAGTCTAAATTTAAATCTTGCAACATAGTATAGTGAATGAGGTTTTTTTTTGTGTGTGTGAATGAGGTGTCATGTAATGTGTAAATAAGCTTTTCATAAATAATAAGAAATAAATGATGGAGAAAAATGACAAAATGATAAAAGGCAATGATAGAACCTGATTTCTTTGGAAATTATTCAGGCGGATTACAGTAATGGCCGTAAAAGAGGTTTGGGTAATTGAGGTTACTCTGTATAATAGTTTACCAGGAGAATGAAAAAATTAAATCACAAGATGCGGGTATATTTAAAGAACAAGAAAAGTCTTGAACAATGTCAATTTCTAAGAAGCAAATGGATTCAATGGTGAACGAATAGGGTGATTGATCGATAAAGGCATTCAAGACATATGCCTAATTCAATAAAATCGTATAAAACATTTCTGTCTCACCATTGTACCATATGGATATCATGTAATTCATTTAAGGACGGCGTGTAATAATTATAATAAATGTCTTTCTTTTTGTTTTTGAGACTCTATAAAAGTCTTTATTGGTTCTGTGGTTTTGTTGACCACATCATTTCATTGGTGTAAGTAAGAAGGGGGCTCTAGTGGAAATTGATATCAACATGTTCCTCATACAGTAGAAACTCATTATAAGGAAGTTGCTGGGGACAGACAAATTACTTCTTTGTATCCAAAATTTCGTTATATTAGGGTTTTAAAAACAATAAAAAATAAAAGAAATTGGTACAATGGTACAGGAAAATTACTACTTTATAACAGGGCTTTTCTTATATCAGATTTCGTTGTAATGAGTTTCTACTGTATATTGTCAATTTACTCCCCAAGATGTCCATAACTTACTCATTTTTGATTTGCTCCACAGGATAATCTGCAGTCACCTCTGTGTCTACGTGCAGTAGACTCCGGCACAGGCGCTATGTTTCTGTACTATGATATGGATAGCAGGGTAGCCTTTGTAGCTGGCAAGGTGAGTTCATCATGTGAGTGCAATAAAGTCTTATCTGTAATAGCTGCCATTTTACATAAATTTAAATTGCACATCCAGTGTGGGTCAGTGGCTCTTGAAACAATTCTTCAGGTGTCTTCAGGTAACAGTGTCACCTGAAGAACCAATTCGAGAGCCACTGACATATGGGAGAGGAATTTTGAGCAATTTTTTGCATTCTAGTGACAAGATGTTAAAAGAATATAACATGTGGCAGCCATTGAAAATGCAACTTTATTGCACTCAGTGATGAGTCAAATTCAGTTTAGATTTTTCTTTGATTCCAAGTCAAAGGTGACAATGAAATAAGAAGTGCACACTCCATTTTAGGTCTAAGTAAGAGAGAAGGTGTAGGCCTCTTGTGATGTACTTGCCAAATTTTAAAACGCACTGATGATTCACTAGACCATCTCTTGTGCTGAGGATGGAGCTAGCGTAACTCTGTGCCTTGGTGTGAGAGAGGGGTTAGGCCTTTTGTAATGTATTTGCCAAGTTTTAAAATGCAGTGATGATTCAATGGGCCATCTCTTGTGCTGGGGATGGAGCTAGCTTAACTCGGTGCCTTGGTGTGAGAGAGGGTGTAGGCCTTTTGTGATGTATTTGTCAAATTTTAAAACACAGTGATGATTTACTTGGCTATCTCCTGTGTCGATGATGGAGCTAGCTTAACTCGGTGCTTTGGTGTGAGAGAGGATGTAGGCCTTATGTGATGTATTTTCCAAATTGTAAAACGCAGTGATGATTCACTTGGCCATCTCCTGTGTCGATGATGGAGCTAGCTTAACTCGGTGCTTTGGTGTGTGAGAGAGGGTGTAGGCCTTATGTGATGTATTTTCCAAATTGTAAAACGCAGTGATGATTCACTTGGCCATCTCTTATGCTGAGGATGGAGCTAGCGTAACTCTGTGCCTTGGTGTGAGAGAGGGGGTTAGGCCTTTTGTTATGTATTTGCCAAGTTTTAAAATGCAGTGATGATTCAATGGGCCATCTCTTGTGCTGAGGATGGAGCTAGCTTAACTCGGTGCCTTGGTGTGAGAGAGGGTGTAGGCCTTATGTGATGTATTTTCCAAATTGTAAAACGCAGTGATGATTCACTTGGCCATCTCTTGTGCTGGGGATGGAGCTAGCTTAACTTGGTGCCTTGGTGTGTGAGAGAGGGTATAGGCTTTTTGTGATGTATTTGCCAAATTTTAAAATGCAGGGATGATTCACTTGGCCATCTCTTGTGCGGAGGATGGAGCTAGCTTAACTCGGTGCCTTGGTGTGAGTGAGGATGTAGGCCTTTTGTGATGTATTTGCCAAATTTTAACTCAAATCCAGAGTGCAAGGTTGTAAATTGTCATGTGAGTGCAAGAAAGTCGTATCTGCAATAGCTGCCATTTGTCATTGATTTTGAATGCACACTGTATAATCTCCAGTCTTGGGTAAGTGGCTCTTGAAATGGTTCTTCAGATGACGGTGTCACCTGAAGAACCATTTTAAGTGCTGCTGACATAAGACAGGTAAATTTTGAGGGATTTTTCACGTTCTAGTGAGTAAGTGTTAAAAAATATAACTTTAGGCAGCCATTGCAGATACGACTTTCTTGCACTCACATGACGAAATGCAATCTGCACCATGCAGTTTTGTTCACGCACATTAAAGGTGCTGGCCTATATTCTTTCCGCTACTTTTCTAACTACATGTTTTTTTACGTTAATCGCTAAAACATGTTTTTTAGTGATATACTTGCCAGTAATTTTCCCTGAATTTATGAATATTGGGAAAGCGTACAATTCTTTACCAACTTTAATAGTTTTCTCCAGAGGAAAATAAATGATGTGAAAACAGTGTTTCTACTGTTAAATCTTATAATTATCTTGTTTCTGCACATGTGATGGTCAAAAAAATTGTTCGAATTGTTTATTTTTTTAATATATATTAATTTGCCTTCAGAAACTTTTATCTGGTAAATTTAGTCGAGGTAGAAATTTAGGATTTAAAAACACTGTCATAGGTACACTACCATCACATAATTATTAATCAAAAATGTTTTTTCTCAGTTTTAGCTATTTCTTTGTAGATCATTTTCCTTTTTTTATTTTCCTTCATTTATTTTAAGCTTGATTAAGAGCATTTCCAGAGGTTTTTCGTTCTAAGTGGAATCTGGTATAGTACCTTTAACAAATTATATTTATGATATATAATTATGATTTATATATACATGTATAAATATAATTTATATTTTAACAAATTATATTTCATTTGCAATGCAGTAGCTTTTTATTGCTTTCATTTGCATTAGGTTGACCCTTCTAACTTGATTTAATGGTATCTTATTTTCATCTGTGTGAGTGCTAATATTGAAATCGTATGTCTTTGCCTTTTGGGCTGTTTTTTCACATATTTTGGTATATACTGTATAAACCTTGAAGTATGCAACAAGCAGCCAATTATCGCACTTAAACCAATATGGCCATACGAGGAAGAAAATTAGTCCATATTTTTTGAATCATAAATATGTTCCAAATCTTGCTCAATATTCAAATGAACTTATGTTCAATGTTTGTCCTTGTGGTAGCAACAAAGTTAGCCACAAATAATACCCAAATCATTAAAGATTCACATGCAAAAATATTAATCCGCAGTGATTTGGTCTAAATCAATCATTACTAGTCTCTTACACAATACAAAACCACCAACTCACAATGTTGTAGAATGGAAGTGATAGTCTATGGATCTCGTAGCAGAGTCTGATTGCTTGTTGCATACTTCAAGATTTATAGAGTATAGTGATCTGATAGTTTACATCACAGATTTTGCCTTTAATTTGGTATTTTGGGGAAATTTGCTCAAACTTAAAGGAGTAACATTGTGCGCTTTTCTGTCATATTTAGTATACCGATGGGTTTGTGTCAAAAAAGGGATAAAAATGGTCAAAGAGCAGCAGACACATATGCATACATTTTTTAAAGTCTGCCCTCCCCTGGAAATTTGACAGCCTATAAGATTCTTACACAATAATAATTATTATTCTATAGAGAAAAAATCTGAAATTGTTCGATATTGTTGGAAATACATGTATAAAATACTTACGCAGTTGGCAAAATAGTAGACATTTCAGTTGCATGATACCCTGGTCACATAACCATGCGGTGAGGTTATGATGTGTTTACGGCGTCATACCAGCAGACACTGATCAGACACTGACTGGTGTCTGACCGTGTCCGTGAGCCGTAGAGACGCCGGAAGCATGCCGCAAGAATTTAATTCCGAGTTAAAACCTTGCGGCTTGTATACGATGTCTTCAGTTATGGTCACATAACCACCAGCGTCCGACCGGGCATCGCAAGCATTCACCGGTGTCATTCCGATGTCATACCGGCATTGCAGAGTTGCGGCTTCTTGCGGCTTATGTGACCAGGGTGTGAGATAGCCATGCACCACACTGAACCACAGCATTCTCTTTATTCATACTCTGTGAACCCTGCTAAAATCAAATTAAATTTCATAATTTTGTGACATAAAATCAGCTAATTCCATTATAGCATCATGATTCAGATTCCAATGTAGTCTATATATAGCGCTTTGTGCGGTAATCCATTGACTTATATCCTGAAGCTTAAACACACCCAGGTGATGTTGGCTTCTTTTAACATGTGTAACAGGTTTTTTGAAACTTTGTCAAAATTTAGCAGCTTGGGGTCATTTGATGTATTCAAGAAAAGGTTAAATGTCCCTTGACTGTTTATGCCAGAATTGAACTTCTCTTTCATTCATAAAACAACTCACGATTGTGTTACATACAATAAAGAAAGAAAAATTTACTTTGATTCCCTACTTCAATATGTGGAGTGCTCCAGCAAAATGAGAGGAAAGTTGCGATTTTCAAAAATGAGTTAACCAAGGAGTTAAAGTTTGTGGAAGGGATTCATTATGATATGAATACAATAGGGTTCAATAAATACATTTTTTAAAAGAATTTATGTCAATTTCTGACTTCTAAATGTGTTTACACAATTATTTTCCTAATAAATTTAAATCATTGGCAGTCCCGTTAATATATTTTCCATCTTTCTTTTCTTTTTAAGGGTGACGGCAACATTCGTTATTTTGAAATCACTGATGAGAAACCGTATATATACTACTTGAATGAGTTTGGTTCATCATCACCACAGAGGGGGTTTGGAGTCATGCCGAAACGAGGCCTAGACGTCACTCAGAATGAGATCATGAGGCTCTATAAATTACACACCACCAAAGGATTATGTGAGCCTGTATCAATGATTGTACCAAGAAAGGTAGGTCAAGCCTAGACAAGGCCTAGACGTCACTCAGAACGAGATCATGAGGCTCTATAAATTACACACCACCAAAGGATTATGTGAGCCTGTATCAATGATTGTACCAATGATTGTACCAAGAAAGGTAGGTCAAGCCTAGACAAGGCCTAGATGTCACTCAGAACGAGATCACGAGGCTCTATAAATTACACCCAACCAAAGGATTATGTGAGCCTGTATCAGTGATTGTACCAAGAAAGGTAAGAGTAAGAGAAAGTTTTCAGCCTACTTTATGTATATATGTGACCCGTCATATCGAAAGGTACCTTAATCTGAAAGATTATATTTTAAGCTTTAAAATGACACCTTACTTTTGGTTATTAGATGTTAAATTGCAAAGTTACATCCAATTTGGTAAAAGGCATAGGGCTGCTTCAGAAAACTATAGTTCTGAGAAAATCAAGTTTAAACTTTCTGTACTGGTAGAACTTGAATGGATAAAGGATTTTTATCTCGGTTTTTAAAGCATTTGTCTTATGTTTTGGATGTTGGAACCTGATTAATATGATAGAATACACTTCAAATGTAACGTTTCTGATGAAATTAGAAATTCGACCTTGGATTTGATATTTGACTATGCTCAGCTTCAATGGCCCGTATAATTTACTATGCCGACCTTAAGGTACCTTTCGATATGACGGATCACATATTAAGAAAAATTCATAAACTCTGTGTGTCAACTAGCCAATTAGAATGCAAGAATACAAAGTACATGGAGTGCAGTGGAAATTCACAATGCACTGCACTTGTTGCATTCCAGTTTGAGTGGCGGGCGTTTAGTGAATGTTTTATTGTTTTGGTCGGGTGATGATTTATTTAGTTTAGAAAAGTTTTGGACCTGATGGCCCGTATTCCAGAAAGGTGTTTAGCTAAATCAAGGTTTTATTTAATTCTCATCAACAGCACGACTCATTGAACTGTTCTGCTTGCGCTGCTTTGATGCGTATCATTCCTGGACAGTTGATGCTCAGTTAAACAATGGTTTAGCTAAACATCTTTCTGGAATACGGGCCATAATGTTTAATAAAGTTTTTGGTCATATAAAAGCCTTATTTCTTTTCACAAAAGATACAATATTATTATTCTGTTGTGTAAAAATTAGATTAATAAATTTGCATTTCATTTTGCTTGTAAAATGAGACAAAATCAATGCACTTTGTGTAAATATTGATTGCTGTCCAATGCACTTGGCCCCAACGGGCCTTGTGAATCGGACGCATCAAAATTGACCGGGTGTGCATTGATTTTGTCTCATTTCACTCGCGTATGAAATGCGCATTTACTAGCCTAAAATTGTCAGCAAAGTAAAGCTTTTTCATAATTCTTCATACAACCAGACACCAGCAGCTTACAGACATTATTTGACAAGTTTTTACCAACTTTTAATGGCCCCTGTTTATGAAACTGTGTGTGGACTGTCTGTACAAAATGGTTAGAAAATCACCATTGGTGAATTCTAGAGCATATCTTACAATCTTTTCTATTGAGCAGAAATTTTGTTTTTAATTTTTTTGCGAAATGTTTGTGTTTTACCAGTACTGCCACCAATACCCCCTTTAACACCCAGTTGAGCTTCTGAAGGCCAAAAAAAAAAATCTCCCGATATCTAAAAAATTCTACTGCGATGTTCCAACTTCCCCTAGAGTGTACTACAGACCGCATACATGGTACATTTTGTTAAGAGATTGAAAATGAGATCGTTTTGTGAGACATATGTGCGCTTTGGAGACCCTTTTTGTCCCTTTTCAGTTTTCAAAAGCTACGTAAATTCTTTTTGGTGTACCTTTTGAGCATCACATGTCAGTCATAAATTGAAGTGATTACAGAAATCTCCCACATGTTGACAGGTATGTAGTTTTTGGACATTGATACAAATAAAATGAATTCAAATTGTTTGGTTCATTATTGATAAAATATGTTATTATGAAATTTATTTTGTACTTATTTTATTTTAATTACAGTCTGACAAATTCCAAGAAGATCTGTACCCAGCAACCCCTGGTAACCAACCATCTACGACGGCAGATGAATGGATTGATGGTATAGATAGGCCTCCAGTGTTAACTGTGATAGGATCGAACCGGGGTCCTATCTCCAAACACACAAGAGCGCCTCTTAAGACTATCGTATCATCTCAACCAAAGCAAGATAGCCCAGCTAGTAGTGTTACATCAAGTCCCAGAAGGGAGCCTCAATCAACTCCGACATCAAGCCCAAAGCCTTCAAGACCAGTAGCAGCCGTGACGAGTATGGTACGACAGGAAGCACAGGAAGAAGCAATACACATGCGAAGCTCATCACCCGTCATGGCTGCACCGGCGCCCTCACCGAAAAAACATTTAGAACCTCGTCATGAAAAAGACATTGATACCGCAATGGTGCCTGAACCTGAAACGAAGCCTGAACCGAACTCAATAGCTTCTAGAATGGCTATGTTTGAAACAAGAGGGAGTAAAGGGACTGGGTTTAGAAGCGCTGGAAACTCTCCAGTATCCACTAGATACCAACGCAACAGTTCCTCATCACCACCACCATCAGGTAGTCCAAAGATGGAAAAACAGATGTCAATGTCAGCAGTTCCTGATAAGAAAGAAAGGATCCCATCGACGGGATCAGAGAAAGAAATTGAAAGGACTGTAAATAGGCATGGGAAAGAGGTGTTCAGGATCAGCTTGCAGCCGCAGAGGCAACAAAGTCTACCTCAGGAGATAGAGGACGTGAGGACCAACGGTGACGGCAAAGAGATGCACGAGATTGCTCCTCTTGTGAAGGAAACCAAAATAGGTAGAAGAGAGTTTCTGACGTCGAAAGATATCAACAAAGACATGGGAATGGATCAGGTAAGCATATATTTAATCTAGTGTAATGAGTATATATCGTCATGTGAATGCAAGAAAGTTGTATCTGCAATGGCTGCCCTAAGTTATATTTATTTTACACCTTGTCACATGAATTTGAAAAATCCTTCAAAATGTTCCTGTCTTACTGACACAAGACTGGAGGTCATGCAGTGTGATATCCAAATTTATGACGTAAGGCAGCCATTGCAGATACGACTTTCTTGCACTCACATGATGATATATAGCTCTTGCTTTTAAGACTCGCGGATGACCAATCATAGATTCTATGAAGAAATTAGGGGTCACTTCAAAACTCAACCGGTGGTTGCCTGCCGGTTCTGGGCAGTTCAACTGGATTAACAAATAGCCAACTGCCCAGAACAGGCAGACAACTGCCAGTTGAGTTTTGAAGCCGTCCCTTATAGATAAGGAGACAAAAAAAAAGACCTGTTTTACGGGCCGACCTCCCTTAAATTTTAATTTTTTACAAAGTTTTGTTTTATTTTGCAACAAAAAATCTTGTAAAATCAGCAATTTTTTTGCCAAAATTTAACAAATTTGGTCAAGATTTAAAAAAAAAATCTTGGAAATTTTTTTTAGTTTTTCTCCCAATTTTTTGGATTTTGGGGTTTTTTTAGGCAAAAGAATTTTTTTTACAAAAGAAAAATAGCTCAACCAACCAACCCTTCTTGAAAGGTCTGCCCACCCATAAAACAGGTTTTGTTTTCATCGCCTAATTGGAGACATAATATTCCCGCTATCATTGACAGATCTTGAAATCAATCCTTTCAATCGTGTTGATTGTAGAATTTATTTTGATGGCAAAATATTTTGTCATGATCAACATGATTGCCAGGACTGACTTTAAGATACTGATAGGACCACCAAGGTCATATTCTAGATTAAAGCTGCTTTCAGACTAGACTGTCGTGTTGTCGTAAGACCAGCGTAACGTCAAAAATTTAAAGTGCACAAACTCTACCTTGCCGTACGACAAGCCGATATATCGATTACCCTGTCGTGATGGTCGCAAGGACACACTATTTTGAGTTGGAATAAATTAAACTGTTCTTGCGACAGACTATTGCGGCAATATGCAAATGTGTCGTGCTACAGTGCGACAACTCGAAATTGCATATGTTTTGTCTTGTGCCGCAACGTTGTGTGCCGTTACGACAGCTAGTCTGAAACCACCTTAAGACCACAATACGGGCCACAATATCGACTGTAGGCTAACTGTCAACAATCTGTGCTTTTAATAACAACTCAACAATCAGCTTTGACTGACCACTCATGGCATCCACAACAAAATGGATTCAATTGTAACTAGGGTTGGGTGATATGTCATATTACATTCAAGAAAAATGGCAACGAATTGATGTGCTGCTGGCGTAGCTCTCATGCTTTTGTGCATATGATTTAGCAATAGTTTGCCATCAATATTGTAGACACTTTGAAACAAATATTGTTTTAATATGTTTCATTAGATCAATTTTGATATAGGGTGGGGCACTCAACTTTTGAAGTGGTAGGTAGCCCTATGTCAGGCAGGAAGCACTGGATTATGCTGGGGTCAGATGAACTGATTTTGTGTAAAAATTTGACCTTTCAAAATGATTTTAAGGTTCTAGTGTACTGATATTTTTGCCAAAAATAGCTTTCTTAGCTGATAATTCTCTTGATTTCTTAGTAATTTTTGGCAGTTGGAACCAAAATTGTGTATTTTCCTCAAAACGGGGGTCTAAAGATTTGACTCATGCTAAAAATAGGGATTTAGTGAACGATCTTGAGGCCTGAAAAAGGGGGACAGGACATCGTATCATCATGGTCATATATGTGAGTTCCCCCTGGCTTTTGATGTTAATCAAAATACAGTGATTATTAGATTCAAAGTGGAACAGATCTTATTTGAAACTACTAAGTTTTCTAGGTCGGTAAACATGAGCTGAATTTATTGTTTCCTATAGAGTCATCCATCCAATATGGATGCCTCCAGGGAAAGAATAAATTCTGCTCTTGGAAGATATCTTCATTTCATGTAATGATAACTAATTGGGTATGATTTTGTCACTTGACCTTTCAGCAAAACTCTTTATTGTCATCTCTGCTTGAAAGCGTGCATGCATAAACATGGAAAGACTTTTTATTCAAGAAATTTGTCCAATGAAATAATATATTTGACTTATGAAATATAAGAACATTTTACAGTCATTCTCTGGCATCTAGTAATTTCTGAATTCAAGTTGAAAATGTATCCCATTTTTTTCTCTACAGCTACGCAAAGCATTTCTACGACAGCAAGAAGAAATTAAACAACTGAAGACGCAACTTATGCTGAAAGACCAGCGTATACGACAACTAGAGCGGGAAATAGACTCTCTGAATGATGTTACGTCATGTTAACACTCACATTCCAAGTAATGTTGCGTTTGTGTAATGAAGGACTGAGAAAGAGACCAAATGGGTTTTGAGGAGATATATGAATGCCATGCCCGCAGGTCTTGACATCCGTTTCTAAGTTGTGGCATTCACAAACAATCTAATGTGTCCAGTATACAAGTCATGTATTCATTGAAATGGTTAAGTGTCTTGGTGTAACTTTCACAGTGGATCTGTTACAAGAGTGCTGAAAACATGCCTTATAGGTTTGGGTATAGACCAGCATTATGAACAACTCTGCACCGGTACTGGTGTTCTACGCATTCAAACAACTGAGGAAAGAGGTTTGACCATTTAATTCTTTTTACAAGGTTGATTTTGTGATAAGATCATTGGTTACGTTAGGGTAACTTTTAATGTTTTTTTCTGATCATGTTTGTTGATTTAATCCGACTTGTACAGTCAAATGTGTATGAATGTCGTGAAAGATGCTACGTACATGTCATCATGCCAGCCTTTTCATTTTGTTGATCATCCCTGGGAAAAAAGAGATAATCTTATCTCTTTTTTCCATGATCATATTCCGATGCATTAAGCTTTGCCAACTAAGATATAAAATATGTGCAACTCTGCATAATGTTTGTTTAACATTGAACCCTTTCCAACCACATAACCACATGTCTATTTTTGGTTTTGTTGCCAAACTGGAATACTGCCCTCAGCAAGAAGTTGTCAAATAGCTCAGAGTGAAGAGGGCACAGAATAAAGATATCTATCACTGAAATCTGGATTTTGTTTCAGCAGTTGCCATGTTAGGAAAACTTATGCTTAAAACAAAAAGCCAATTGCCAATGATATTGAATTTTGAGTGGTATCAATTTATTTCTATCATTCCGTTGCTAGCTTTAATTCAAAAGTAAACCTACAGGTCACTTGGGTGTCCTATCAAAAGATAATGTCTTTCACTTTGTCTTTTGTTTTGTTGTAAGAACACAAGTAGGAGATACGATAAAGCTTACCCATCAATAATGTCAGACTGTTGGTACTATTTGCATATTGCACTGTTAGCCACTTATAATGTCATCTACCAATTTTCAAACATTTTAAGTGTGACTTTAGGCTAGAACTCGGGTAAAATAGCCTGATTTTTACAAAATGTTCCAGAGATCCTGCATGGTTGTCATATCATTTGCTTTAAAAAAAATATTTTAGTCCACACTTAAATTATTGTTAACATTCCTTTTCCCCAAACATTCCTATCTACTGTATTGAGCTTTTCCATTGAGATATGGTTATGTTATAGACTTGCCAAAAAGAACACATTCTGTATTTTAAACTAGGATAAATGGTTTGATTTGTATACACAGTGTTCATTTGGTAATAAATCAGAAAAATGATGAATTAATTGAAAATAGATGAAAATGTCATTTACTATACATGCGCAATCATTATCATTCCACAATGGTTTACATCATTTTCATTCCTATGTTTGCCTGCAAAGCATTCCTTTAACATATTTAGTCATAAGCTTAAAATGTCTAACCTAGAACCACTGTATTTCGTAACTCACAAAAGTCATGAAGGAGTATAAAAAGCTATTTTGACATGCATATAAACCAAGTAATATTTGAAGAAATGGAAATAAATTGTAATTTTTTTATGAGCAATATGTTTTTAATTTGTTAGTGAAAAGTCTGGTGTGTTGTAAACTGGCACGTGTAGTTGATCCCCTATCTCCCATCAAGTGAACTGTTTAATTTATACAGCTGTCTGTAAAGCTTTATTCCACCATATACTTAGTAAAACATAGGGACTTACAGTTAACATTCCTTTTGCATACAGAGGGTTACCATGGTATTTTAACTGCATCGTTACTTCACAGGTACTGTAGAGTAACTTAACTGTGGCAAGCAAAGTGCTTGCTAGTGTGAAGTACCAGTACAGTAGTAAATTTACCATTGTGGTAATATATTTTAAGGCTATAGGAATCTTCCTGTGTATGTTGTTTCCTTAATCATGTATAGATCATATGTGCTATAGTTTTAGTGTGCCATAAATATATAGTTTATAGAATGAATATAGTAATATATACTTGTAGATATATCATATGTTGATAGTGTGCTAGTCAGTGTGGGGTGCCCATGATGTAATCATGAATGAAGGTTTTTTAATTTGAAATATTTCAAGATGACATTTCTATGTAATTTTCCTTTTTAATATGATGTTTATATAATGATTTTTAACACGTTGTCTCAACCCTTCCAGTCTTGGATATCCTGTGTAATATTTTCCAAGCTTTTTATAACAGGAACTGTATTGTCTATATGCCATGTGTCATAGGGTATAGTACAGGATAAGTTAAGGTTTCTGTCGACATGCCTTATGTC
>JXSR01S007457.1:17010-42734 GCA_000969725.1 Ophiothrix spiculata
CCTCGTTTCTATCTAAATAAAAAGAAGACTACAAGATAAATTTATGCTGAAAATTTGACTTGATTCGGACCATTCGTTTTCAAGTTACAATCTTTTAAGCATTTCAAAAATCCCCATAGACTATTGTGTTGTAATTACTGTCGGGACCCGACAATAATTAGAAAATGACGCTCTTTCTCACTTTTCTCAAAAATGCATGCTCATTTGCAAGAATGGTTTGGGCATTTTAATATATACCAGTCAAGGATTCTTATTAGTTAAATAACTCAATTTTGAGTGAGGTGACCTTGAGGATGAAAAGGGGATCATGAATTGCCCCTTTAATAACTTTATATATTGATGTGAGTGAAATTATGCAAAATAACATTCTGCGTACTACTTGTAAATGATTTCAAGGCAGAGGCAATTCACTTGGGTTGGGCAGCTCAATTTTCATCATAAGGTGTATTATTTTTACACAATTTCTCAAATTGTTTTTGCAAGCTTGTCCTGTCCAAAACAGACTTTGCCCACTTGGAGGTCCCTGCCTCATTTCGACACATTTCAGCTGGTCCAGAGAGTCAATATATATTCGGGTGATGAAACTCCCCTATTGAAAAGTGACGTGACCCAGGTAGGGTAATTTGCTACAATAATCAGCTCATTATTGTAGCAAATCGGTCCTATATTTATGAGCGTCATTAAAATGTTTATTTTTTTTTGTTACATTCTATTGTTATATCTGTCAATCAACCCAGTTTACATCATTCCCTCTCGAATATGATTGGCGAGTATACATCAAAGCCACACCTCTAAACACTGTTCACGTGTTCACCTGAGCGTGGATGGTGCCACTTTCTTTCATTGGCTGGGAATACGAGTTTCACAGCCCTGGCTGGTCTCATTGTGGTTAACTACTCCAAAATCCCACCCATCCTTATTAATGTGTGCTAATCGGGGAGCGGTATTGTAGGGCAGCATGGGTTAGTTTCCCAATCCCGCATTTACATGAATACACTTTCGCATGCCAGTCGAATGAGTAAATCTCCACTGTCGCTGATAGACCTGCCGAAGATTTGGGCTTGAAGACTAACACTGGTGGTGTTTGGTAGTTTTCTAGGCACGCAACGATCTGTCCGTACATCGGTTACAAGGAACTGGACGTAAATCTTGCTTACGTGTTTAGATTAGACAGATGATTTTGGCGTTAAGAATTCATATATTCTGTATATTACATGAATTCCTTTATCTGACGTGAATTTATTTACCATATTTCAATGAAATGAACTAGAGAGAAATAAAGAGACAAACTTGTTCATGTATTATTTGAACTGCTTAGGGATCTTCCAAATTCTCTTGTGAACAATAATTTCACACAAGGATCAAGAAATCTCCCAAGGTTTAACATTTTGTATTCCCTCCACAGGGACGGTATTGAGTATCTATTATAGTGCCCCTTTAACATCAAGTTTCATTATTTTCAACATGTTACAGTTTACTTATCTCCCCTCTTCCCTAACTTGTTACAAATTGATGAGGCCTGTTTAACCAGCTTATAATGATGATGGTGATGTGCAAATTACAGATGATGAAGAGAAATGAGACCTTACCCAAGTGTGTATCGTTACTGGGCTCCTAGCTTAGGCCAAAAAAAAAAATTGTTTGGTTGCCCTCCACCGACCGACCCTATTTTTCAACCCGACCCAAACTTTTTTTTATTGAATTTTTTTTTTTCTAAAAAGTTATGTAAAACTTAACGAAAACTATTAAAAAAAAGTTATATTTTTTGCTTTTTTCGATATTCAACCCTTAAAATGTTTAGGATGTCCCAAATCACTACAAGAAGTATTTGATTGTTTTGATTTGGATGTCGTGGGGGAAGTTGTGAAGGCTGGAGCGGCCGATCGACCTAGAAGTCCGTGGAAGAGAATTAAAAAAAAAAAAAAAAAACCCGACCGACCGACCCTATCTGAAAAAAGCTGTGGAGGGCAACCAAAGAATTTTTTTTTTTGGCCTTATGTTTATAAACACCGTGGTGACATGGCGTTAGATGATAAGACATTTTATTACATATTTATAAGGTGTTTATTGACTCTTGTTTGATGGGTGTTTTAGATTCTTTGGATGCTTCAAAAAACTTGATGTTGATTAAGGATTGATGAAGTGTATTGTGGTTTATATGCAGCTGAAATTTATGACATTATAATTGGGATGGTGTTGGAATTATTGTCCAGTACCTCTTGTCTATCAAATTATATTATTTTGCATGAGTTATGATTCGCCTATCTGCTTATTTGTATATACTTGAAAATTAATCAAGCTTGTTTAACCAGCTTTCTAATGATGATACGCTGGGATAATGTGTGTTCTGATGATGATATAATATAATTGTGTGGTTGATTAGTTTCAGATGATGAGACGTTTCATTATATATTTATAAGTTGATTCACATGACTCGAGCTTCAGATATTTTATCAATTTGTATGAAGCTCCATAAGCTTATTTTCAAAATTAAAAGCTTTAAAGCAATACTTTAATATTTTGATAAAAAATGGTTTTGAGTAAAAACAGCCTAAAATGAAAGGTAATGAAGGAATGTAACTATCTAAAAGCGTTTTCAAGTATATTAAATCAAAAACTTGTTTGCCATCAGAAAATAGATAGAGAACACATGTGTGCTTTCTATATACGTGGAATTCAATTTGGGATCCCGAATAACAGAAAAAGTAAGTATATTTAAATCATTTGGAGGGTATCAATATCTGCCAAAAGCAAACCTATATGCTAAAAAAAATCTGTAAGTCATGGGCCCCTACATTTTAACATTTTGTAGTATAGCTTTAACCAATTCAAAAGTAATGTTTGTGGCCAAAAATTAAAAAATTTCACTTTTAAATTGCTACAAAATCTAGCATGAACATGTTGTTGATAAGGCCAAAAAAAAAATATGTTTGCTTGTCCTCAATTGAATTTGAAACTTCGGGTCGGTCGGTCGGTCGGATTTTTTTTTTTTTTTTAAATTTTTTTTATTTTATATCTTATTTTCCCAGGTAAAATTGCTTTTTTCTCAAAAACCCAAATGAAAATCAAAGAACATTTTTCACTTTACATTAGTTTCTGGGTTCCGTTTTATGTTTAGATGCAATAGAAGTACTCGCTCATCCATTAAAATGGTGTAAAGAAGCAACAAATGTACGCTAAAATTCGCCTCCGAACGCAAAATCCGGTGCAAAATTCGGCAACCTAGTTTCACTTACCCGACTAAAATTGCCTTTTTCTTAAAAGGCCTTACAAATATCTGTACAATCTTTGCAATTCTAATTAGATTGTATGTTCCGTTTGATGTTTAAATGCAATAGAAATGCTCGGGCTCGATCATCCATTAATATGTAGAAAAGTACCGAAAACTACGCTAAATGTATGGCCTTCCGATTTCCTCCATGTTTATGTTCCCAATCGGTAGACCTGGTATTAAAATATGAATATTAATTCGTGACGTCATACCTGGGACTTGCATTCGTCATCGGAATTTCGTGATTTTTGTGCAAAATTTTGAAAAAAAAAACCTTTTTGAAAAAAAAAAATAGTTATACGGTCGCAGCGTGGGAATCGGTCGGTCGGATGAGGACAAGCAAACATTTTTTTTTTTTGGCTTAGCTAATGGTGCTCACAGGTGGGGCCAAGGTGTTTAAAAATTAAATTAATTGGGAAAATCCTGAATAAAGTTCATGTAACGTTTGGTAACATTTGTGACATCACACGGAAACAGTTTTTTGCTCCGAATGACTTCAAAGTAAAAATTCTCTTACGTGTTAGCAAAATTTTTATTGTGCTTCACACAGATGAGTGGTAACACATTTACAAATATTTCAGAAAAGTGGTAGGAAATTCTATCATCAGGATTTTTTTAATGCATTGTTTGGTGTGGTAACGTTTGGTAACGTTTGTGACATTTGTGTCAATTCCTTTCTCCATTCAAGTTTTACCAGTACTGAAACTTTAAACTTGATTTTCTCAGAACTTAAGTTTTTTGAATCAGCCTGATGCCTTTTACCAATTTGGATGGAACTTTGCAATCGAACATCCAATAACCAAAAGCAAGATGTCATTTTAAAGCATAAAATATCAGATGAGACCAAAAAATCAATTTTCATTTTGGGAACCCTAAGGTACCTTTCGATATGACGGGTCACATTTTTGAATTAAAACATGTGCTCATTCATGCACGGATGGAAACCTTTTAGAATTTATCTTTGGGAAATACTTCTCAAGTAACAAACGTACAATTGAAAAACCTGCTAATGTGGTCGAATAAAAAAGCTGATTTTTTACTTGAAATAAAAAAAAATGTAATTAAAAATATCTTATCAATATTTGACTAAAATTGAAAATTATTCTCAATGCATAGTGCCCTCTTTAATTTAAAACTTTCATGTTATCTGAATGTTTATTAATCACCGAGTCATAAATACATAATATTTTTGATAAAGCTGGGTATTCATTGCTGAGATTTAGACAAGTCTAAGCCGTAGTTAGATAAGCAGTCGATAATGGCGCAAGTATACACCTTGACTTAAGAATCTATTTCCTTGCCTGCGAGTCATGCAGCCAGCCGAGAAAATCGCAAGATATACACTGACAAATTTGTGCAAAATGTAATTATCGAGTCATTGACCCTCTGTGTCTCTCCGTTGCTCCATGCTTACAGCCGAGGAGCTTGTCATGGTCGTAGTAATTCTTGCAGGATAGTGTGTGTGTGTTCAACGACAACATCATCTTCCTGATGAGTTGTGTGAATATTTCATGATTAGACTTGTATCACACACAGCTTGCCTTGCAAAATGTCATGCTATGTTAATGCTCTCTCAGAGGAGGTTTTCAGAATATCCCACAATGCATTATTCTGATACACTTATATATAATAGGCAATAATGGTTTTCTGGACAAGGGGCTCTTACCCACATTGCTGACACCTCAAAAACGTCAGAAACCTGTACAGAAGTATAGGAGTTGAATTGGATTTGCAAGTATATTGTGCAATGTTGCATTGCATCGTGGGATATTGTGAAAACCTCCTCTGATGCTCTCTGCTGGCTTCCATGACTGGATGAATAGATTGCATGGGAGACAGGGATGGAGACTTTTTCATAGTCTTGAAATAAAACTTCTTGGCACATTTTGTCCAGAATTTCAGCCAGATAGGCTCTGTATTTATTCCTTGTGCAGTGGAACTTCTTTAACACAAAATATGTATGGTCACACATTTTTGTTTGTGCTATCAGGACTTTGTATTATTCATTTATTAATACATATAATTTCAGTGCCAGTGACTTCAAGATTTAGCTTGTGTTATTAGGGTTTTGGGGTTAAGGTTAAGAGATTTTGTGTTAAAGATGTTCCACTGTATGTGAAGTGCCAATGTAGAAAGTAGTCCTGGAGGTTATCCACAAACGTTGAGATGACTAGATAATAATTCAATACCTTGATCGGACAAATATGAAGTTCAAGGTTAGCTTAATAGTCTTGCCATCACATTTTTTCTCATTTAACTCCCTACTAATTATATTAGATTTTTGTACTGGAAAGTTACTCTTCTCTGACCATTGACCTTCTTCTGAGAAAATCATCTTGTTTCCAATAGATAATGCCAATGCTATATCTTGTTGATGCAAATAGATTAAATGAATTATGGAATAGTCGCAGTATATTCAAGAAAGTGTTGTTTACCTGTTTATTTTATCAGTAAGCATGATTTGCATTAATGGAGAAAGAAAACCAAAAGTAGGAAACTCTTGACAAGTCACTTACGTCAAGCCAAGCTATAGTTAGTATATACTTAACGCTTTGAAAACATTGTAATTGTTAACTGGAACACATTTAGTCGCTTAGCAACTACTAAATGCTAGCTGATCAGTGGGCAAATGCCACCAAGTTGCGATTGCAATCAAATAGGTTAAGTGATCTAGGTAATTCAGCAAAGTGCCAGTGGCAGTGCTAGCTTGTATTCAGAGCTCCGTGGAAGGAAACATCAGCACCTGGGACCGAGGATTCTCTCCACTTTGTGGTCAGCAGTTGAACAAATATTTTAATTATGATAAACGTGTTTTTACATTATTTTGTTATGGATGTTTCAAGATATGATTGAGGTGATTACAAAATAGTTGATGGCATTGTATTGAAAATGATTGCCCGATGTGTCTTACATCTAGGTACCATAATCCAACAAAGTCTCAGTGTCTCAAATGTAAAGTATTGTGACAGCCATGTCCTTCAGCATTACAATATGTTGGTTGTTATTCCCTTATAGAAAATATTGGCGTGTTCAATTGCTTTGGTTGCACACACTTTCAATCTTTTGTCAGGCCCGGGTGTCAGGCATGTCGAGGGTCCCATTTCCCTTACATTAGAAACTACTGTCTTGCTTACATTTGGGTGAATTGGAGGTCCTGGGTTCATTCAACCATTATAAAATACTGCCTTTACTGTGTTGGCCCACATCTGCACTTATTTGTCAGGCATTCTGAAAGTCTCCAGTATCATTCTCACATTGCATAATATGTGTTGTGTTCTCATATCTTTTTTCCACACTCTGTTCCACACATAATTATGTATTATGATTTGACAGGTGCCATTTGACATCTGGTGATGGTTGAGAGGATTATATGAGAGTTTGTGTCTTGCTCAGGGAGACTACATATTGATCAACTGATTCAAACTTCTGATCTGAAAATACTCATCCATTAAGAGTCAACAACTAATGCAAACAAACAACAAAATGTCTCATGTACCTTGATATAATATTCCACATTTATGTTGATGTCCCGGGGGGGGGGGGGGGGGGCACTGATTGTTTAAGGGTCTAAAAGCACTGATTTTCAACAAAAAGGGGTGTTTTTCAAAACCTGAATAAAAAAATCAAATTTTACGGGGTAAAATTTCGAGTTAAAGTGCTAGTGAATCCTTGTTTAGGGTTATTTCTTCAAGGTAACAAAACTTGTTTTGGGGGGGTATTTTGTAACAAAACTTGTTTAGGGGGTATTTTGTAAACCTATGTTCACGCATGTGTACAGTGCCCCAGTGCCCCCCCCCCCCAAAAAAAAAATAGAAAAAATTAAAAGGTACTCAAGAATTCGTAGTCTTTGATTATTTGAAAATATGAACATATGCTATAAAAGTACAGACAAAATTGAACTCTTTCAACAGGAAACAAGGAAACAAAATACTTTTCTTTAATCATACTTTGATTTTTGATGTATATAATCTTGTTGTTTGGTTGGTAATGTTATGGAAAATTCAGAGTTTGACAAAAATCCATATAATCTACATGTTTATTTAGTTTTAAGCAGTTTCTGTAAACAACTAATGTTCAACTTATTTGTAGCCCTGTTCACACAGAGTTTGGAAAAACAGGCCTTATGTTTGATAGCAGAATGTCTTAAAGTTACTTACAAATGGTAATTATTTGAATAGAGATCTCCTTTAAGATGATTTATCCCTCTGGGTGGGCACTGATGTTTGGTTTTGGTAGTAGCGTGCTGCTTGGAAAGATGAAGTGCTACCACATGTATGCGCGGTCATATTCACCGGGCGATCTTTTTTGACCAAGATATTAGGGGTAAAATCCATACACGACGCCACACATACAAGGCCCTAAAAAACTGCTGGTGACCCAAGATAGAAATTAGCAGCACATTGACCTACGGTGGGGTCATAGCGTCAAGAGGTCATCCTGAATCTCAAAATCCGTCCAATCCAACTTCCTCCATAGTTATCTCTGCCATAGTTATCTTGGAATTCCAATACAGAACAGTTACTTCCACTCATGGATACAAATTAATCAAACTGGCTTCAGGTTTTGTAAAAAAAAAATGTATAATTTGTATCAAAATAGCACAAATTTTCATGGTAAATTTGCATTTTTTGTATATATATGACTCAAAATTTGGATGATTTGGTACTAGAATAAGTCCCGTTTTCTTCAAAATGTATACTTTCTATGAGATATATTATAGAAGCATGAATGTCAGTCGTCGTTTAGTGAACCAGAATTCTTGTATGGTTTTAATGGTCCATTTTGTGGAAAAATTATGAATTAATAACGTATCATCCTCGATTAGGAATTATTTCACCCTTCCCATGTAGCTTTTTCGGTGAAGTGCCACTATAATACTCTGCTTTACCATGTTTACGTACAATTCTATATATTATAGGTCACATTACAACCAGTTGCAGAGCGAATGCTGGGTCAAGTTCGGGTTTCACCGGCTGATCATCACGCATGCTCAGTGCCCCGGTATAGTATAGTGACCTATAACTAATTTTGAATACTCTTATAACTGCAACTACTCATGTAGAAGTGGTTTGGGTGATGGCGGACACCAAGGACAAATTTGTTATCGTGTTCATCAGCTCAGGTTTGAGACTCCTGAAGATTGTTTTTCAGCACATGTTCGAGACTCCTGAAGATTTATTTAATCCTAATTTACCTTTAAATTTAATTTGTTTGTGGATTGTAAGCTTACTATCATGTATGGATTATTTTTTTCTCTTTTTAAAAACCTAATACCCTTGAACATACGCGCCGTGGCTACAGAGCTGGCTCTGTAGCTAGGTGCTTCTACAAACTCTAACATCCACATCCATTCCCACCCGCCAAACCCCACCTACCATAACATATCTGGATAAATTGTGAAGTGAAGATGGAGATACTTTGTTAAAATTTGTAATTTTGTGGACAAAAATGTGTAATTTTGTGGATGTTAAGACACATCATTCAAAACTATAATTCTATATACATAGTTCTTTTCAAAATTGGAGGGGTTGTAGTTTATTGTTTTATTTACTTTATGCAAATTGTATTTTTTATCCAATGTAGATCATTAATAGAACCAATTTTCGATTGAGAAGACTTTGTCATTTTGTTGATATGCTTATTTTTGGGGAGCACTTTAACAGATCCATTTTGCATTTATTCTTTTCAGTTCGTCTCCATGACAGTATTGCAGAAGAAGGGCACCATTATTTGGTTTTTGATTTGTAAGTATCTGGCAAGCAGCAGCAAGATGGTAAACACAGCCCGTGTGAAACTCGCAAATGGGATTGTTTGATTGACTTCCTATATTTTTGAATGACTTTCAAATCCCTACTAATGAAAATTGTCCCCTTGACTCCAGGAATGTCATGACTTCATTCATTGTGATAATTTGTATACTAATGTAATAATAGCATTTTTAAACTTTGACACAAAATCATGTTTATAAAAGCAAATGAAAAGCCTTTGTCAACTCCATTCACTTTGACCAAATCCTGTATTTACATAGTTCTCAGAATTCATGCATTGGATTAAAGTAAAGAATTTCTTCTAAAAGGACAGGTTTTTTTTAACATCATATAGATATGTGTTTATCAAATTAAAATACGAGATGGAAATGTTTGTATTTTCTTGTGGATGTGGGTGATAGGGAAGCTCAAAAAATTAATGTTCAAACCAAAATTTATAAATTGGACTACTTTTATTTGGATATTGCTGACAGGCTGTCAAATTGTGCGGGAGCAGGGAGCACTGCTCGCAGGAAGCAACAGAAGAAATTGAGGGAATTGTGCCTTCATGAGAAAAAATAAATAAGAGCTGATTGGGGAAACTTTGAGCTTCAAAAACTTGCTCCTGAAGAAAAAATAATAATTTTATGCCCTGATTGCTGATGAGTGATTTCATAAAAATGGTTATGTTTCTACTAGGTTGAACAAAATTAACCAAAATTAACAAATTGGATAATGTGAATTTGGATATGGGTGGTGGGGGGAAAAGGGTTGTGTTTCTCCACTATGTTTGACATGCTATTTTGCCCATCATAAGGATCATATGACTAGTTTATAAGCCAGATGCTGATACAAACTTGGTCACCTGAGAAATAGTTTTCATAAACAGGTATGTATTTCTTCCTATCAATGGGTTTCATTCTTCCATCATTTATTAACAAATTTCTTCAAAATACTTGTGTCACATTAAATACTTAAATTCAAGTCAATATGATGTTTAAAATCCAATTTAATCAAAAAAGTTGTTCAAATTCTTGTTGTATAGCGCCCTTATTTTTGCACTAATTTAAATGGTAGAAAATACCATTATATAGGTTTGAAATTGACAAACTTTCATCCCAAGTGAATTATAATTTTTTAAATGAAGAAATGTCCCCTTCAAACAACCATATTCATTCATCAGCTATTTCTCTTTGAAGTGCGATTCTTCGGGTTTTAGATATATTTCTTGTACTTGAGTTTCATCAAATTTCTTGAATTGGCAAAATATTCTGTATATTTGTTTTTTGACTTGAATTTGAGTATTTGCAGTAGCATAATGAGTTCCAGCTTGATGAGTTATGACGCTCTCTCCTAGCAAACAAAATCCTGCCTCGTTATAGGCAGTCAACATGAATTTCTAGGACATAAACAGTGAATTCAAGTAGATGATAATAATATCAACCACAGTTCAAGATGTAATTCTCTATTTTGATACAATGTATTACATCTAAGCAGATGAACTTATTAAAATGAAGAAGTTGATTTAATTGTGTCCAAAATTGCAAATGGTACAGAGTCCAATGATTGATAATTTTGGCTTTTATTTTGATTCTGCATATCATCATTGAAACAAATTGATGACATTATTAGCTAAATATTGCTCTCTGTTACCTGTATGTTGTTTTTCAAAGCTTGAATAGTGACATAACTCATGATGCTGATATTAATATACCTAAAGAAAAAAACATGTGATTATTGAACATGGATCTGCACATACTACATGAGGTGTCAACAAAGTGAGTTCCTTTCAAATTCCTGTTGGTATCTCCAAACTCTCGCAATCATCATATATCTATGGTGTAGATTATGAATAAAGATTATAAGGGCTGCTTTAAAATTCAACCGGCGCCTGATCACCCGGAACTGGCAATGGCGGTTGCCGTTTAGAACAATAGCGACTGCCCAGAACCAACAGTTCCAGCGGTCGACCTCCGGTTGACTTTTGAAGCGCTCTCTAAGTAAACGGTACGAAGTTTCAACCATATTGAAGGGAACTTATTTTTCTTGATGTCCTTACATACTTCCACATATAAATCACCAAAAGTAAAAAAACAAGCACAAAGTGAGCATAAAGTGAGCATGCTGGCGTTTGTTCTATACCTACAGAGTGACTGGTGGGGAGTTATTTGAGGATATAGTGGCAAGGGAATACTACAGTGAGGCGGATGCTAGCCATTGCATTCAGCAGATACTCGAGAGCGTGGAGCATTGCCACAAGAATAATGTGGTCCATAGAGATCTCAAGGCAAGTGCCCGCTCTCTTGTCGCGGTGTCGGTTGGGCTGATTTCAAAATAGCGCCCTCAGGCAGCTGAGAGCTGCCAGGTCTAGAATTGTTCCTTCTCCTTGCTTGATTGTAAGGGATACAGGTGGCTGAAATTTGCATATTGTATAGCCTACACACCAAACTAGGAAATTATGCGATTATATACCTACTCATCCAAAAAACAATTAGCAATTGAAATGAATACTTGCTGAATATAAAACCCATGTAGACTGTTTATTAGCAAATAATGAAGCAGTCAATATGACAAAATGGTTGACAAAGGTCTCACAAGTCACTTGTTTGAGTGATGGTGGCCTGCGTCCGGCATCCACCGAAGCAGTTGTTTTGATCAAATATCATGTTTCTGTTGGCATCACCACATTTAGTTGTTTAGTTATGCATTTCAACCAAGTGTTGTGTACATGTGGTACTAGTAGGTAGATGGTATATCCTAGATGGTTTGATATGGCTATTCACTATGTAGTGTGTAGTAGGCCATTCCTTGTGGGGCAATACTAGACTTGGACCCTCCTCAGTAATGCGGCTGCACTATTTTGAAACCTGTCCACTGGATAGGTTTGGCAGATAGTTTTGAAAAAAAAAACAGGACTAAAAATGGTAGAATAATACAAATTGAGTTAGACTGATTGTTTAGATCTAATCATTTTAATGTCAGTTTTTTGATGTTTTGATGTTTACATGTGTAATTTTGTGGTTTTTATAGATGTTGTTTGTGTTATCATTGTTCCCAGTGTTTGCAGCTTTTCGCCACCAAACAGCCAATCAGATTCCATCAAACTACAAGCTTAAATAGTCTCAATTCTTAAGGAAAGGTTCAATTACGTGTAATAAAGCTCTATTGATGCTCGTCTTGATTCGATACTCCTTGGAATGAGAGTATTTGCAGGCTTGAAGTAGCTCTTAATCTGATGTTAATTATGTTTGCAAACAAATACTTGAGACAGGGCGACTTCATACCCACTTGGTATGAGCCGATTACATGTTAAGCTATGTTAATACACTTAGCATGGATAAATAAACATAGCTCAGAAGAACAGGTAGCTAGCTCATTAATTTGATAGTCTCCAAATGATTAAGTAGTATTTTAAAAGTGGCTTATAGAGTTAGTTGCACTGGTAAATGCCCCGGGGGGGGGGGGTACTCAAGTTTGGTTTTGGTAGGGACGTGCCGCAGGGAAATTTGAAAAGCCACCCATCCAAATACCAATATTCAAGAAAAAGGGACCCATCCATATACCAAATCTTCCAAATTTTGAGTCAAGTTTGATCAAAAATTGCATTTTTTCGCCCAAATTTGCGCTATTTTGGCTAAAGTTTTGTGAAGAAATGTCCAAATTTGCGCCATTTGGCGCAAATTTTGGAAAATTTTGAAAAGTGACCCATCAAAATACCACATTTTGGACCGATTGAAATACCAGAGAGCCTGATTTTGCTACCCGAATTTGCGGCACGTCCCCATAACCACTTTTGTACTAAGTACCCCCCCCCGGGGTAAATGCTTGCAGCACTTTTAATTAATAGCTCGTCCCATAGTTGTGAACCAAGTCTCAAGATAATTGTGTGTGTTGTTTTGTGTTGTGAAAAACTAATAAAATAACATAGGAATATAGAGACGAATTTAATATAAGGAGGGGGTAGTGTAGCGATTTAAACAAAAAAACTATCTGCCATTCTTATCGATGAGTAGGCAACTGAGGTTGAACCAATCATTTTGACTTGTGGTTGCATTTGTTGGCAAATCGGTCCATTAGTAATCATTAAGGTTACCAAAAAAATTAAAAATAATTACCCATTATTTATCTGCAATGATTGATGAATATAATTAAACGAATGAAATGACTAAAACTGATGTAAAGAACGTTCAATATCTGATTTAGAATGAGAGCAAATTGAAATGCCAATCCGATATTGCAAATGACCTTGCTGGTACCTAGTCACAGACTGACACCAACCGTAAGCACTGTACATCGTTGCAAATATACACTCGCACGTTGCACAATTATTTGCAGCAGTGTTTAATTTTGAAATTCAAATCTAGAAATACTCCTTGTATATACCCTATAATGGTTTATGTTGTTTTGTACAAGTTTTTTATAAAATAAAAATCACAAAGTGAATCCCATTATTTTTGCTGAAGTCTCTTTTGCTTTTGTGCACGTGCACAACAAATTGTGATCAAATGATCAAATTCATAGATGGTTTCAAATAAGTAGCTATTCAATGTGCAAACAATGGCAAGTGGCCATTTTGTTCCCATTTGTACATCTCATTTCATTCCATTGTTTGTCATATCATAGCTAGAATTTTGCGTATGATATGTAATTTTTTTCAACAATCAAAACATAAAACCTTTTAGCATTCATTGATGTTTTTTTATTTCTTTAATCATGAATAAATTTTTATGCCACAAATGTGACCCTGACATGTGCATTCATACAAGGCACTAAGTTTTACTCCTCTGGTTTAAAAAAAAATATGCGTCAAATGTTTGATGGATTATAATGTGTGTTACACAGCACACTGTATTCTAACTGACATTTGATGTATGATTTGCATTTGAAACCGTGAGGAATAAGACTTTTTGCCTTGACAACGAGATGGTTTCTTCTTCATTGTCTGCTTATTTATCTCCTGTATGCAGTGTGTTACCGTGCTCCTTTTGTCATGACACGTGGCAAATAGGCTGATGAGGGAATGGATATATGACGGATCACTGGAACCAAGAATATATGCCCGCCCTCGTTCAATCAATATCACAGGTTCTGTTCAATTTCATTTGGAATAGCTGATAAAGCTATCCACTTTAAAAATCAACTGAAAATAAGTTTTTGTTTTTGTTTATTTTTTTGAAAATCTTAAGAGTTGATTCATTCCTGTTTATTATTTTGATGTTATTTTTTCCCTTGACATTACAACTCAACATACCACCTCGATAAGTCAAGTTGATGGAGTAAAAGAAGTGCTAGCCTTTTACCAGACATAGACATCCCTTCAGACCATCATCATTATCAATACTGCATGTGTCTTTCATTCCTTTTTCCGACATTTGATATTTGGGAGTTCAATAAAACATTCTATTACCTTATAGCTCTATTGCATGAATAATCTTGAAGGGTACTGTATTTAAACTTTGAACTCTTGAGGTGAAGAAGAAGAGAGGTGGATTTGAATTTCCTTATTTAGTTTATTTAAGAACAATTGTGAAATTATATTGTTAGAATTCTTTATATATTATTTCCTTTTCAGCCTATGGGCCTGTGACGATAAAAATTGTTACTGATAAAAATGAATTCAATATAAAGCAAAGTAAATGAAAACCGAAAATATTTTCCTACAAAGTTTACATGTGACATGCATATAGTTTCCATGGGATTATCACGTGATATCCAAAAGGTATCCATGTGATAATCATAGTTTGATCATGTGATATATGCTTTCATTACTGAACAAAATTAAGTAAAGGCATAAATTGGAAACTATGTGTATGTTTTGGAATTGTTTTTTTCTTTCATGAAAGCATGTTAATATTATTTCATTCTGATAGTCTGATAATCTAGAAGCAAGTGAACTATTTTTGGAACAAACTTGTATTCCAAATTAGTAAATGTTGAAGACATTTTGCACTGTCAGATTATACTGTTAAACGTTTTACAATATTGACATTTCGGCATTCATTACAATTTTTTTTATGGTCTTGGGTTTTGAAATATATATTTGTGACAATGGCTACTCAATTGTAATGTTGGTCATGCAGCAATTTATCCTAGGTAAAAATAATTCTCTAACCTTGTGCGATGTACCTATTTCATGGCAGCATTTTCACTTAGAGCATGTTTTAAAATAGATATGGAGATTTACATTTAAGCTAATTACAATGATCTGGAACACATTGAAATTGGATTTGAGCAATTTGCTGCCATGGTTACACTGAATATATTTGCTATAATTTAGTACCAATCATCATACAATATGCCGAGTAGCAACTGATGGTGCTCAATGGTGTTTAGCCTTCAATCATTTTGGTACTATAATGTCTATTTTCATTTCTAGTCAAATACTTTTTCAAATTTAATGGTATTTTGCATTCTTTCATAAATCTTTAAAGCTTATTTTCATATTACTAATGTATTACATCACATTGCGATAACACACATTCATAGAAACAATATATTAAATGGGCACAACCCTTTACACAGAATGCAGACATTCCGACATACATTGTGTCTCAGAAAACTGTCCATTTTGTAAAATGCGTCATATACAAGTTTTACTTTATGATAGACATAAAGACATTTGTACAGTGTTTAATTTTCTGAGACCCACTGTATAATACAGACTATTTCAATGCTACATCCTCATTTTCCTTCCTTATTCTCCCATTCCAACATGTCTCTCTATTTTTCTTTTATTTATTAGCATATTCATCCCACCAATGTACATATACCCTTAATGATCACTTTTTTAAGAATTCATAAAATTTGATGTCTTGTACTTTGAAGAAATATTGTTATAAACATGCATACTAACTTTGTCAATTTGAATGTGCTACTTTTATATAGCCTGAGAATCTTTTGTTAGCTAGCAAGGAAAAGGGAGCTGCCGTAAAGCTTGCCGATTTTGGTCTAGCTATAGAGGTAAACGGGGAACTACAGGCCTGGTATGGTGAGTAACATGTGCACTGTACAAGCTTATTGCAAACTTATTGCAAGTTTGCAGTAAACCTGCTACAAGCTTGTTATAGGCATAGCATTTGAATATCATATGAAACCTAAGGCCAAAAAACCCCCTCTGTCTCAGGTTCCTAAGGCCCAAAACCCTAAGCGTGTTTTTTTTTAGTCAAAAAAGGCTATGCGCACGTGAAATTTTTTAAAATTACGTTTTAGGTCACTATTTTTTCGTGGCCGAATTTTTCCCTTTTTTTCCTCTCGATGTAAGAAAAAAAAAAGCAAAAAATCTCCTGAAAACCTAAAAAAAAAAAAAAAGAAATGCGCTAAAATTCGAATTTTTAACCATATGCGCTTGAAGCTGAGACAGAGTTCTTTTTTTCTTTAGCCTAATCAAAAATTTATTGCGCAATGTAAACAGAAAACCAGGTTGCAGGGCCACATTGTTTGTGAATGCAACCCTTACCCTGAATTTTTGTTTTTATTGTCCAGTAAATTTTTATTTTGCCTAATCCTGAAATTATGAATTAACAGGTATGCTACTCAAGTTCTGAACCCATGTCTAAGGGTGTTTTAGTAGCACAAACAAAATGTGACGCGTTACATGAAAAGGTACAAGTTGTCTACCTTTGACAAAATGGAGATTTCTGTGTTACTTTAAAGAGAATAAATTAAGCTTTAAAATGATACCTTGCTTGTGAAAATTTTAGTTTAAATTTTGAAGATATGGTGAATAAAGATGACAATTTTCTTATTATTTTCTTCATAATTTACGAGCTTTATTTGCCTGTATCTCAAAATTTGCTTGGCCGAGAACTTGTACCTTTTGATGTAATGCGTCACAAACGGTTGATCTGACAAAAAAAAATGACAATTTGCAAATTTTGACCCATACCTGAGGCTGTTTTACCTCATAAAAAACAGATTTTACCCTTTTTTCCCCTTAATTTTCGGAAGTTGCCTTATGAACGCGTATTGCAAGCTTTTGAAAGCTTGTAAAAGTTTCTCAAACAAGCTTGTTGCGATCTGAATTGCAATTTAGGAATTGAATGAATATGGGCAAGTACTGCGGACTTTCAGAGCAAGCTTTATATGTTTACAAAACTGTGGATATCGTGTGAAATGAGTTAATGGTTCTTCAGCTTACAAGAATTCTTCCATAATCCAAAACATGAAGGTCTCAGCATTAGGTAAATGCTTGTTATTATGCTGGTATAAGTTTACAATAAGCTTGCACAAGTTTATATGATGATGAGCATTTTATTTGGTATAAACTAGCAGAATTGAATTCTCTCATTTTGACAACATGTTTACCCTAAGACAATGGCAATCACTATCTTGGTTGTCCTGCATGGAGACTAGTTATGTAACACTCAACAACCCCGGACCCAGGGGGGGAGCGGAAGAGGCGGGCGCCCCCCGTAAAATTGGAAAAATCCTACAAAATCAGCATAATATGGGTCAATTTTTTGTTATAAAAGCTGAAAAACACACTCTCCGCCCCCCATAAAATTCAGATCCTAGATCCGCGACTGCTCAAGGAGTATAAAAGGAGGACCCCAAATTCGCCGCCATTTTGTTATTTCTCATTGAATAGAGTTATTGTACCTCACAATTTGTTTGGAAACCGTGTCCATGTTTTCTGAAGCGTCTTTTGCGACTTGCCCTGAGTTGGTATTATACAAATACAACATGGTATCGAGGGAAGTAGTGAAAATTACTGATCTCGATGTGTTGGATGCAAGTGTCTAGACACTCCCATCCAACACCGAGGGATCAGGAATTTTCAATACTTCTCGAAATAAACCATGTTGTATTTGTTTTACTATACCTTATAAATATTTTACTAAAATTTGATATTAACACATCAAAAAATCACCCAAAAATGTCCATTCTTCTCGATTACCGTTTTAATTTCCAACTGAGAAGTGATATGTATGATTACAGGCAGTGCGATAGTTTCTCAATTTTTTCCCTGTGTGGGCTTTACGCTCACTTGGGGAAGTAGGCATAATGCTGTCATGCGCATCAGCTTTAACTGACCAATTGTATTTCGTGGTTTCCTAATAAATATTTATGAGGCATAGTAAAACAAAATTCCTGTGATGCCGTTTCAAAGAGTGGTATGCCTTATCACAAAAATACAAGAGGTACAATAGGCCGTTCCTTGAGAAACTGTGAAACTTGTGAAACTTGAGATTTATTTGCCTCTGAGGGATTTTGGCACTCATAACAAGGCCAATTCGTCATGTGAGTGCAAGAAAGTCGTATCTGCAATAGCTGCCATTTGTCATAAATTTGGATTGCACACTGTGTAATCTCCAATCTTGGGTCAGTGGTTCTTGAAATGGTTCTTCAGGTGACACCTGAAGAACCATTTCAAGAACCACTGACATAAGACAAGGAATTTTTGAAGGATTTTTCACATTCTTGTGACAAAGTATAAAATAAAAATAACTTAGGGCAGCCATTGCAGATACGACTTTCTTGCACTCGAATTATGATATCACGTTAAGCATCACAATAATTGACACGCAGATATCTGATGAAATTACTCACGATGCATCCTGTGATACCATACTTGGGCCTCATGAGTGTTATTATCCCATCAGCGGTGAAAAAATGCCCTATAACTCGCCCTCAATGAGCGACAATCCAAGATGACGACCACCCCAAAGGGTTGACATTGTGGTCTAATAGACCATATCGATAATTGACCTACTTTCGCCGTTGATGGGGTAAATCCACAGAATCGGACGGGGAACGGAACTCAGAGCGAGAGCAAGTAGTGAGTTAATCATACTTGGCCTCGTTCTGAGTTCCGATATCCCGTCCGGTTCTGTGGATTTACCCCATCAACGGCGGGATTATGTCAATTATCGATATGGTCTATTGAGTATTAATTCCTCTTTATGACTTATTTGGTGTCCGGAATATTTTGGTGCTTGAGCAACATTTTGGGACTATCTGTATTCTGTGCATCTTGCTTGCATAAGAGGTGCCATGCTTTATTGTTGTTGGATTTAATTCGTGAACGCGTGTTTATAGCAAGTACGCAGTGATCCCTGACGCGAGCGTATATTTTCAAGGTTGTTTAGTTCGCGAGTACACACAAGGCTCTGAGTACGCGTTCACAAATTAAATCCAACAACTATAGTCAGAGATGTCTGCTCAATAGAGAAATTCAGCTATTTTTTAGTTATAATATTTTCCTCTTTTTGTGGCCATACTTTTTGTACTGGAATTACCCAAAAAAACGAAGAAAATGATAAACCCCCTATTTAGCAGGGATGTGAAAATTCCCAATTTTTTTTTTTTTAATTAATTTTTAGCCTATTTTTTGACCTTTTACACAAACTTTACTGTGCTTTTCCATGTTTTTGCCCACTCGACTCTTACCTTGTTTTAGGCAACTGCAATGACATCTCTTATAGGCAAAATAATAATTTATTGGACAAATTAAACAAAAATCCATGTAGGAGTTGCATTCATAAACAATGGGGCCCTGTACTCTGGATTTTTGTTTACATTGTCCAATAAATTATTATTTGGCCTATAGTGATGTTTTAATACTTAACCCCAAACAAAATGTATATACAAATACAATAAAAAAAGCAGGGGATAAAGTAGTGATGTTTATTTTCTCTACTATTTTTCAATGCAATTATATGTAAGTTTTTCATTTGAAAATGTTTAATTTGTTTCAAACCAGATTGAATAACCAGTATAAACAATATAGATTTATTGATTTTGATTCAGCAATTTTGCAATGATGAGGATTGATTTTTCACACCTTGATTACAGTTATGGTGAAATTTTGAGCTGCTTTCAGCCATTTTGCATATTCGTATCTATTTGTCACTGGACTGATGATGCTTATGTCTAGTACTTCACTACTTATATGCTACACATCAAAAGAAAATGTTGACAATAGTCTTGGCCATGAAAACTGCCGGCACACTGTGTCGTCTCATTTCATGCTAAACTTGCAGCAGCTGCAATTAATGAGACGTCTTTCTTAGTTGTAATTTATCACTCGAAACATTATTGTCAATTTTGTTGTTGTTGAGGGGAAAATGCAGGAATCAGAATTGTTTGCAATATGCGTTTTATGCCAGCAAGACACTACCTTGTTATTTTTACTTTAGGCCAAAAAAAAATTGTTATGTTGCCCTCAGCGACGGACCCTATTCAAAAAATTTTCCCTTGAGTGTTCTCTTATTATGCCTGAAGAAAACCTCTTAATTTTTACATGTTTTGAGCTCCCGAGGTTAAAGTTCACAGGCAGCTCATGCAATACTTGTGTGCTTTCATGATTTGACTGGTCTGTTTCTGTGTGACTTGGTAATCGATTTGGTTGGATTGATGCCCGGGGTGGGGCCACTCAAGTATAATGTTGCAGGCATAGCGTGACCACAGTTTTTCAAAACACCCGCTAAAGGGCGATTGTTTCTGAAGCCAAAATATACCCTTTTTCACCCATTCACACCCTAAATCGGGAAGTTACCGTTACCGTTGTAACACTAGGGTTTGAAAAAGTACCCTATTTCTTGAAAATGGCTCTTTTTGATACCCTAAAAGGCGTCACCTGATACACCCTTTTGTCCTCAAAAACAACCCTAATTCACCTTTTTCTTATGGACGTTATGCCTGCAGCATTATACTTGGGTGGCCCCCCAGGGATTGATGCTCACGCACGGTGCGATTTGGTCCTGCCCAGAAGAAAAATGTTTTATTTTCAGAGTACTTAAATTCTTGTCTTGCTGGTTTCAGACTAGTCACAAAGTCATGACAAAATCAACTTTTTAAGTGCATGAAAACAAAGTTCCCTGTGCTAAGAAAGTGTAGCGACAAGCCAATAACGCAATTTCAATGCCATGGTTTTCCTTCTGCCAGCATGATTTTAAACGACTCATCACTCAATAAAGCGTTCATATTTGGTCTCAGAAATTTTAAAAATTTCAACTACTAATAACTCATGAAAAACTTACAAAATCATAAACTCTAGTAATTTCTGAAGAAGAAACAGTGCATTGGAGATTTTGAAAATTACTTGATTTTTGTTAACCATTGCTTTCCCGCCTCTTTAAAATAACGTATCTGTCATTATGTATCAGTTTGATTCTTTTTAAATCATACGTTAATGGGCAAAAAAAATACTTACCAACTTACACTCGATGAGTAAGCACTTACAATAGTTAAACATGTTATAGCATTCCCCTTTATAATGCATCACATTTTTACGAGGGGTAATAAAATGAACATAACATATGTTGCAGCACAAGCCTATCGTATTGCTTTCTAACATATGCTTGCAAATTTTTACTTTAAAAACACATTTTTGTTTTCCAAATATATTATATAACACCAAAGTCAGTCTGATTGAACACATTTGGTAACATCCATCTACCTCATTATTTCTACACTTTCTTGACCATTTGAAAAATGATAACGTATCTGTTGCCATTATTGGCGACATGTTAACAAAAAGCTCTTGTAATAAAATAATGACCCAATAATACAAAGTTTTATATTTTTTAATGAGGACATACACAGACTGTTAAAAGGTATACATTGTATGTGACCTGCATGCATATGAAAATAGTGGGGCTGCACTGTATAGTACGCAACATGGCTGGCGACATGCGTAAAAAAATGGTTGTGCATTTTTCGATTAATATTTTTTCAACTTGTTATAACTTCTAACATGTTTCAACTTCTAATTTAATACATGTTACTAATGTGACTTTCTTCTACAAATTAAACAACTAAAATCATTTGTGGATACCCATGGAATAATTACACCAACACAAAAGGTGAAATGAAAAACCAGAATGAGCACCAATATGCAATTAGCTGTCAGAGGCAGATTTATTCCACTTTGCAATAAATATCCAGTGAGATATGTAAACAAGGAATATGATAATTTGCATGGAATAAAACATAAATAATCAATTAAAAAAGACAACTGAACAAAGACGCACCACACTAAACCAGAAAATTATCCCTGTTATCCACAAAATTATTTATTGATATGACAATAAATTTGTTTTTATAATGGGCTTAAAAAATTGAAACAAGTTACCTATATATCAGCGACACAAAAATTGCAAAGTTGAACGCTTTATCAGAGAATGAGCAAGACGTCCCACCTAAAAAAATTGTATTTTACAAAAGATTTTATCATTTACTTTAAACATACCTTTGATAAAAAAAATCACAAGTTTTCAATTGGCCGAAAGACCGATTGCTCTCGCATGAGTTGTTTGGACATTTTGAAAGTTGGAGGATGTTAAGGAAAGATGAAATTTGTTGACATGCCTGAAAACATCTTCCAATTTAGTTTAAAAGTCAAAAATATCTATCACCATCAAAAAACTTGAAATAATGAAAAAAGGAAAAAAAACCCATACCATTTGTAATTTTACATGTCAGAACTCCTATCTACTTCTTCAATTCTCATTGTATAACTATACATATGCATGTGTATCATATAAGGGGTTTTCTCAGAGATGCAAAATCTCCATTGATTTTCTTAAAAATTTAGTATTTGGTAGATTATTTGTGCTGATAACAAATCTACAATAAAAAATTCACCATGCTCGTTTTTGAGATACAGGCATTTTAAAAAGTACATATTTTCCCAAAAAATCACCCGATTTACCACACAAAGTATATGGAAAGCTAAAAAAAGTCAATCATTTTGTGCTTGTTCTTGTAAAATAGTAAATGCTCCATTGATTTTTTTAAATTTTTACATGAAATAAAAGAAAATAGGGTCACCGTGTTAGTTTTGAAGAAAAATGACAAAAATCGACATTTTAAAATAAAATATGATTACTTTGATGGCACCTATGAGTCTGCATAATGAGACGCATAATTTCTCGCGTATATATTATGCAGCGAGTTTAAAGGGGCAATTCATGATCCACTTTTCACCCTCAAGGTCACCTCTATCAAACCTGAGTTTTTTAGCTTATAAGAATCCTCAAGTGATATATGCTCTGATCCCCAAACCATTCTTTCATATGTACTTGCATTTTTGAGAAAAGTGAGAAAATGTGTCATTTTCTAATTATTGTCGGGGCCCCGACAATAAATACAACACAGTAGTCTATGGGGATTTTCAAAATGCTGAAAAGCTTGTAACTTGGAAACGAACAGTCGGAATCAAGTGAAATTTTCAGTATATATTTATGTTGTACTCTTCTTTTTATTTAGCTAGAAAAGAGGCCACGTCAACAATTGCACCTTTAACTAAACACGTTGAGTAAAGCATGTGTTCAGTGTGCATTGAAATTTGTGTACGCAAAAAGGTGCAAACAATTTTTTGAATTTTATGAGTAAATCGTTATCCCGCAGTCGTAAGCAACTACATCTCTGAGAAAACCCCTTAAGCAAGCTAGAAAATGAGCCTGGGAGCTGCTCTATCATGGACAAGATCATGGAGGACTGTATATATTGTTTTCCATGTAGAATTATGTATGCTTTGACCTTGCAGAGAAGCCCATTCCTCTGGTTTACAATATTTTTCATCGTCAATATATTTTGTTGCTAAGCTTATAAGGCATATGCTATTTTAATAGCATATGCTTTAATAGCATATATTTTAATCACCCATCTCTCACTCAAATCACTAAAAGTGATTTGAGTGAGAGACGGGTGATTTAAATGATGACAGTTACAAATATATTCTGCTAAAACTTGTGCAAACTCATTGGGACAGTTATATTATTGCTCATCAGAATTACAATAACAAGGCTTATGCTTATAAACTATCGAATGTGAATCAGTTTTCATGATGCTGTTTTTTCCAGAAGTAATATAAGGGGAACTTTCTGTTGTTGCCCTTAAATGATGTATGTTTTCCGCAATAAATGCTTCACACACATTTGAAGGGTAAACCTTTGAAACACAAGATTGACTCTTATAAGTGGGGTTTTGAGAACTGAACCAAAAGGTGACCCTTAATAACTTATTGGTTTATCAATTGTAGTTACTGAATCAATAATTTCTAAAATTTTGCTTGAAATGAGCATCCTTGGAACTAAACATTCAAAAAAGGCTTGTAAGCTGAAGAACGTGAAAAGGGGTCTTGTGGGCCCCACATCCCACCCACCTTTATATGCCCATATCCCACGTGATGATTGTAATTTTGCCACACAAGGAATGTTGATAATTTTTGGTTATTTAAGTATAAAGTTGACTCACATTTGATTGTATTCTTTGTAGGCTTTGCGGGAACCCCTGGTTATCTATCCCCTGAAGTACTCAGGAAAGAACCGTATGGTAAACCTGTGGACATATGGGCATGTGGTAAGTAACCCTGGTTATCTATCCCCTGAAGTACTCAGGAAAGAACCGTATGGTAAACCTGTGGACATATGGGCATGTGGTAAGTAACCCCTGGTTATCTATCCCCTGAAGTACTCAGGAAAGTACCGTATGGTAATCCTGTGGACATATGGGCATGTGGTAAGTAACCCTGGTTATCTATCCCCTGAAGTAGATCTTGGCATTTGTGTATACCTTCTGCTTTGACTAACCAATACCTTCATTCTCCAGGCAATCGGGCTTCATAATTCACAGTACCAACGGAGTGGCATTGTATTTGAATTTCCGTTTTGTTTATAATGTTGTTTTGTATATTCAAGAGCTCTTATGTTTTGTAATTTCTGTTTAGATTAATAAAATATCACTTAAGTTGACATTTAATGTAAGAAACAATATTATGGATAAGAAATTATGTTATCACTTGGTTGACTTAAATCCTTGAATCCTATTGGTGGAAAGCCAATTAATATATAGCCGAATTACACATTTTAAGTCTAAAAATAACGTTGACCGCATAATCAAAAACTTATCACGCAGGGATGACTGCGAGTGATGTGTTTTTATTGCGCACTTGCAAAAGTCGCGCACGCAAACTTATCCTTAAACCGTGCAATACGGTTATAAATTACCTGTTTGGCAAATCTGTATTGTTTGGTTGACTTTTACGAAGATTACATTTATGAAGATAATTTAGGTAAATTATGAATCTAATTCTGCATAATTTACGTTTTAATAATAAGATCCATGCCTACACCAAGTGATAAATTCGTTACCCCCTGTTTGTTCACGCAATACGGAAAGATATCTATGGTTGGGTGCTGTATCACATGAGGTCGAACTAATATTGCCTCACCCGACGTCCTGTACTTATATTGTTGACTTGTGTATACGTGATTGCTTGCTGATTGTCATGTTCATGCTGAAAATATACATAGGCCTAGTTAGTCACTTGTTATTTGATACAAATTTGATCTAACACTAAATCTGGACTGATTCTATTCTCAAAGTGCACAGCTTAAAGTTTGGTGTATCCAAGTATGAAGGCACATTAAGCAAAAAAAAAATGTGCTGCACTTTTCTGACTGACTGTAATTCCTGCAAAAATCAGGTCATTTTTTTTTTACAATTTTTTTTCTATTAAGCTTAAATTAATGAATCATAGGTGTCATGTTAGAAATAATATTCATCTAACTTTACCATAGTCAAAATCTTCTTCAGAAAAACTTTTTAAAAAAATTCCCTACCAACCTACCTAACTTTAAAATTGTACCACCAAAAGGGCAACACAATTGAGGACCCTAGAACCAGAAGGGGGTTAAGTCACATTGAGTACAAACTGAGAAAATTGCACAAACATCATATCATTTGTGTTGTCTTGAATG
>JXSR01S007458.1:59787-72876 GCA_000969725.1 Ophiothrix spiculata
TGTTAATATGTCTCTGAAATCAGGAGTGTTTCCCAGTGCCCTAAAATCTGCCCTTGTAACGCCGATTCTGAAGAAGCCAAACTTGGATCCTGAAGGCTATAAAAACTATAGGCCTATCTCAAACTTGTCGTTTTTGGGAAAGACAATTGAACGTTGTGCCATGAAGCAGTTTGTTGCCTATGCCATGAAGCAGTTTGTTGCCTATCTAGACTGTTTGCTTCTTCTCAGTCGGCTTACAGACAGTTTCATAGCATTGAGACAGCACTAACTCGTGTTTACAGTGATATTCTTATGAATCTTGATAAACAAGGCGGTGAGAGTATCTTAGTCCTCCTGGATTTATCAGCAGCCTTCGACACCATAGACCATACATTGTTTATTAATCGCCTCCAATCACGCTATGGTGTCGGAGGCTCTGCACTCAATTGGTTTCTGACATATCTTCAGGATAGAAGTCAAAGTATCTTGATTGATGATGTAAAATCTTCGCCTGTGAAGGTTGATTATGGCATGCCTCAAGGGTCCGTATGTGGACCAATTTGCTTTATTCTTTATACGGCCCCGTTAGAGAGTATCATTACTAGACATGGTCTATCCTGTATGAAGTATGCAGATGATACCCAATTGTACATAAGTCTTAATGCTAATGATCAAGATCTTGCCATTGAAAAAATTGAAAATTGTATAAGGGATGTTAAGGCTTGGATGTTATCAAACTTTCTCGTTCTCAATGATAGCAAGACTGAACTTATTCATTTTACATCTCGGTTTGCCTCTCCAAGGCAATTTCCATCCATACATGTTGGTGAGTCCTCTGTTGAAGCGACTAACCATGTTAAAGATCTCGGTGTTATATTTGATGAACATCTAACAATGAGCCAACATGTCAATAATCTGTGTCGGTCTGCTACCTTTGCTCTTAGCAAAATTGGCAAGTTACGGAAATTCCTTGATCCTCCCACCACTCAAAAACTCATCCAGGCATTTGTAATCAGCAGGATTGATAATTGCAACTCACTTCTATACGGCCTTCCTCAAAAAGAAATTAACAAAATCCAAAGAGTCCAAAATATGGCTGCTCGTTTAATCTCTCTCACTATAGGAAACGTGACCACATAACCCCAATCCTCCGTGACCAGCTGCATTGGCTATCAATTGAACAAAGATTAAATTACAAAATTCTTCTGCTTACATATAAAGCATTCCATGGCATTGCACCTGCTTACGTAACTGAGCTTATCAGGCCCTATGTACAACCTAGGAGCCTTAGGGCTGGCAGTGTACGACCACATAATAATCTCATGGTCATTAACCCACGCACCAAAACATATGGTGAGCGTTCGTTCACTGTCGCTGCCCCAATACTATGGAATGCTCTCCCATCCCATGTCCGTAGCTTGCCAACCATTAATCAATTCAAGGGTCAGCTTAAAACATTCCTCTTCAACTCTGCCTACACTGTGTAAATTTTGTTCTTTTCCATTTCTTTTGTATGTTTTCATAGCGCATTGAGATGTTTTTATGTTATTTGCGCTCACAAATATGGTTTTATTATTATTTTTAATTATTATTATTATTATTATTATTAGCTGGAGAGTTCACAGGCAGTCAAACACCAACAGGCGTAAATCCGGTCAATGCAACTTATGCATGGACGAGAAGCTAGCAATTCTCAAGTCAAATAACAGTGAAACTCTCAATAGAAAAACAGAACTAATATTGATGTATCGCCATGGAAAAAGTAAACAACATCGTAATTGTGGAAATGACAAGTAGTTTATGTAGTTCCATTCGTCACATAGCCTGAGAAACAACGTCGCAGTTCAAATGATCGCCTAATAACAGCATAGGCGTGAAACCACTGGTCAAGAAATATAATTTTTCATTGTTCTTGTACAAATAACTTTGTATTCAATGCTCTGCTTTTTTCTAAAAACATCGAGCACTCTTACTGGAATGGATAATATTACATTATTTATATTAATATATATATATTTTAATATAATCCAGGAATTAAAGCCCCCAGAAAAAACTCCCACCTCCCGTCCCCCTCCCTACGATAAGACATTGTTCTTGGAACACACCTGTTTAAAAAAAATTGCCTAAGCACTTGCGATGCATAGTTTGCATACATCTAATATCCCTCTAATTTATTTATTTCTTCACTTACCAGAATTATTGACCTTGATCATTTGAAACAATAATTTTTTTTCAATAAACAATGACTTTAGAACAAAATCTCTATGTTTACATCTGACATCACACATCAACATTTTCAGTCATATATTCAAATGAATATAGGAAAACCATACTGACCCCCTAGTCCACGATGCCTTACCCATACAAAAGTATGTGATGATCCATGCCCAGTACTGATTTTTGAATGGTAATTATAGTCATCATTAGGACAATATACTTTTTGTAGCCTCAGTATGGAAGCATGGACTTGGGTCAGTTTAGTATTCCTGATCATAAGTCATGAATTGGTCAGAAAAAGTGTAACATACTGCTAAATGAGAAAAAAATCACCAATCTGAATATTTCTCAACACAGGATTAATTATGGACATTTTAATACCATAAAAGTATAATTTTTTAAAAGCTCATACTACAAGGATACCAAATATACAATGATACTAACATTATACAGGGTGTGTGACAATTATACAGGGTGTAAACTAAAAAAAATGTCTTAATTTTTCTCTCTTCATAGACCTCTTTTATTCTACACAGCCATCAACATAAAACAAAACAGGTAGGGATTTATATTGATAAAACATAGGGCTCTTAATAAGAAAATAGAACATTTCACTTAATATCCATACGGTGAAATATACAGGGTGGTTAAAATCATAAACATTTCAAAAGGATTGTATGCCTCCATGGGCTATTTGGTGAGTTCTGTATATGTCTTAGCAATAGTTGACAATCCTTGAGACAAGTTATACAGGGTGATCAAACATGTATTATCTCAATAACTAACCTAATTCGATAGACTTTGGTTTATTTGTTACTGTTAATACGTGCAATTACGGTATTATGCATTTACAACAAGTCATTACTGTTATTCATCCACGTTTTCACAACGTACGGAACTTGTCATGAAAATGTTGACCTTTGAACATCGTTGAAACTAGTAGTGGAAATACCCTGAAAATGACAAAGTTTAGCCTCACCAAACTATAATTAATACATCACCTACCATTAATTTTTGGGCATGGATAGGTATATTTGTCTTTCATTAAAACGTGTGTGAAAAATGATTCTTGTAGGATTTCAACTTTTGGCATGACGACTTTCGAAAGATTGGTAATTTTTCACAATTTTGTGTACAAGTCAATGGGCTTTTCCTCCACCTTCTTTTCCTCCACCGCCTCCCCCGTTGACTTGGCTCACATTTTAAGCCATAGATCTCATAATATTTGCTCAATTGTCTTGGAAATTTTTGCATTCGAAAGACAATTAAATTGCCCAGATAACCATACCAAATTTGTTGCAGTAGGTATTAAACTTCTTGAATAAAATTACACTAAACTGCGAAGAATGACTTTTTATATGTCATATGTGCATGACCAATTCATGACCTATGATCTCCTATATTCCTACTGTGTTTTGCAAGTGAAATGTGTAATATTTTATGCTATTAAGAACCTCTATCCTATTTTTGTGAAGGATAACAATATTTTGATTCTTTGAATAGAATTTTCACATTTTCATATAAATATCCATATACTTTAATAATAACGTACATTGGCATTGTAATGGATTGTTATCCATTGGCTGAAAAATACTGGTCTTCTATTCTGAATATACTGCATTGTTCATATCAAACACATATGAAATTCATTTCTGAATTTATTGATGAGTTACTGTTCAAATTTAATATGTTTGCGCTCAAATAAGTGGAACGACATGTGAGTGTAACATCATCTCGCTTTTTTCACTTGGATTTGTCAAAATGAAGAAATTTCACTGAGTTGAACGACTGCTTTTTAGCTTTAGTAATTACGTAGGAAATGTGTCCAATACTTTATCCCTAATAAAATGCATATCTTTCATGAAATGAAAAGCCCATTGGACGTTCAATTGATTAATACCGTATCCACTCGTCCAATTCAACTATTTTCCAACTGACAAACCCTTTAAATTTTCAAATACTCCAACTGTCAAGAGTTTGATAGATCATCTTACTCTATGATGAAGCATTGTAAAATTATTTTGACATCATTTTTGGCACACTGGTATGAAATAACCCATCTGTACAGTGATATACATTCAGAAAATCCATAGTTGAATTGGACGAGTGAATAGGGTATTGTACAACAAATGGTTGATTGTCAAATAGGAACAACTATGGTTATACAAAGAGGGGGCAGCACCTATAATTGCACTTGTAAATAATACATTTGAGATCATGTTTAGGTGGGTGTTAAACAATTTCATAATTTCATATACATAACATATGATAATTGATATAGGCAAGTTTTTTATAAATAACATATTGCATACATAAATCAAATCAATCCAGTGATGGACTACATTTTCAATCACGACTGGGTGCTTTTACCACCTGTAAGGTGTTTTGAAGGCCCAATTTGGGCGTTTTATATTTCACAAATCAATATTTCAAACCAGGGTGTTTTTATGCATCACCTGTATATGTTTTACAATCAAGGGTGTTCTTATGTCACTTGTAGATGTCTTGAGGGCCAAATATGATTCAGATGTGTTTTATCCAAGCTTCATAAATCAACAAATCATGATACAACAAATTGGTCTCTGGTTATTTGCATGCTTAGCTGTACTCGATTTGATATTCATGCCAAGAGTGCATCAATTTAGTTGACTGACTCTGAGGCAAATGCAACCAAGTAATGAAAGACTACAATCAAACATTATAGCACATGATTTACAGTTTGCTGGAATTCAATACAAACCAGTCTCCATTACGATGATCCCCAGTTAGTACTCTTCTGGATACTTTATCATGTACTTGGTTATAGCATCGTTGATTGCCTTCCTGTATAATATGAGATAAAATGAACAATGTTCAGAATATTATTTTCCCATGTTCTTCTTTATGCTAAAAACTTGTTGAAAACCTGCAAATCTTTCAATATACCGTATGAAAAAGTTTGGATAAATTACTTCATGATGTTAGGTGACATGTGTACAGGGGCATTCCCGGACCTTTGTCTTTAGGGGGGGTGTGGAGGTATTTTTTGCCGACAAGCCCAAGTATTTTGCCAACAACGAAAATAGAGTATCGCTAATTTCTCCTACAATACATGCAAAGGGGGTGTCTGAGGGGGATACGCCCCCTCAGGAGTGACCCAATTTTTGAAAATTCAAAACACAAATCACTCGATTAGGTACATAGATTTTTCTACTTGATGCCTCATGTGTAGGGGTGTCTGAGGAGCATCAAAACACTATTTGAACGGGGTGTCTGAGGGGGATGTGCCACCTCTGTAGTTAGAAAAGTTTGGAATTTGTAAGGACTATTCATGTAATTTGGTACATAGTTTTTGCTAGCTGATGCGTCCAGTTAGCACTTTTTCAAATGTAGGCACAGGACTTGTATTGAACAGGGAACAAAACATATGAAGGGGGGTGTCTGAGGGGGATGTGCCCCCTCAGTACCTAGAAAATTTTGAAATTTGGGAACGCTATTCACGCGATTTGGAGCATAATTTTTGCGTCCTGATGCCTCAAGTGAGCAATTTCCCCCATCAAATGTTGGCAAAGGACTTAACAGAGAACAAAACATATGAAGGGGTGTCTGAGGGGATGTGCCCCCTGAGTAGTTAGAAAAATTGAGAATTTGGAAACACTATTCACGCGATTTTTGGCATAGTTTTTGTTAGATGATGTCTCAAGTTGGCTTCCCCCGGCATCCATTAAAATGTGGGCAAGGGACTCCAGAGATTTGCATTGAACAGTGGTCAAGATATGAAAGGGGATGTCTGAGGGGGAAGTGCCCCCTCAGTAGTTAGAAAATTTTGAAATTTCTCACTTTGTTCACTTCATTTGGTGCATAGTTTTGCCAACATTTTCCATTCTAAAGCTTTCAATTCACCAACTTTTACTTAAAGTTGTGTGTGCCGACACAAAACTCCGATATGATGCTGACAGTTTTGAAGAGCTAAATTCTGAACATGCTAAATGTGTCGTAAGAAGTCTGTGCTTGAAGATGGATACAAAAATGCTTACAGTTTGCCGACAAAAAGACCGTTTTCCTTAGCAGGTCAACATAAGCTGTCTTTTATCGTTTCATTCTCTTCCTTCCCTTCATTTTTTCTTCCTTTTTTCTCTTCTCCTTTTCCTTCTTCCTTTTTCTCCTTTCTTTTCTTGTTCTCTTTTTTCTTTTCCTTCTTTTCTCCCTTTCTTCCCCTTCTTTCTCCTTTTTCTTCCCCCTTCTTTTTTGACGACAGCAGCACAATTTTGCAGACAGAAGCAATGATTGGGGGGGTGTCACACCCCCCTCTGGGGACGGCCTTGCATGTGTATAATTGTTTATTTTTCCTGTTGCATGGGTGAAGACTTAAAAAAAAGCCTTGACAAGGATTCAGACAAAGGGCCTGTTTATTAAGCAGCAGCTCTACCATCTATGCTATCAGGGCTAGCTTGTAAGCTTGTTTCACAGTGCTAAATCATCTGTAGGCTTTCTTTCTCTCTTCACCTCTCTTCTGAGAGAAGTATGAAATTGGGAAACAAAATTTTTTTTTTAGCTACGTACATATAAATTATTACTTAGCTCAAAGGTGAAACATGTGCAAATGTTTATTAGTTCCTTGCAGGGATTAACACTTAAAAGTAAGCAGCCTTGACTTGAATTTGAACTTTGGACCTCCCGTTTAATAAGCGGATGCTCTGCCTTCTAAGCTATTAAGGCTATCTGGTATTGAAGCACTAGTTATTAATTTGTAGGCTTTCAATACAAATCCATATCTCTATATAAAGCTCTTTGATACCAACTTGCCTTGATAGCTGAAGATGGTTAAGTGAAAACATCAACTTAATAATAATCCCCAACCTCCATCCAATTTATCATTCTTAAATTCATAAAGAATAGGAGGTGAAAATAGCTTTTTGACACTATAAGCATCTACCAGGGATGACATGACCCCTAGATGACCTTTGACCCAATTCACATAGGGCAGGCCTTAGAGGCATCCGTACATGTAGCAGTGGCCTACAACTTACAAGCCCTGTAATGTAAAGCAGTGGAGGCACATGGGGGAGAAGGGAACATGGGAAAATATTTTTTCCCATTATAGTTCCCTCTCTTCACTAAATCAATGCAGTTACCCTGTTTTTTGGCAATTTTTATGTAAAATGTCAAATAGGCCTTAGGCATTTTGTATAAATTCCAAGACTCTTCTGCTGAAATTAGCAATAAATATCATAATTTTTTCAGCTAATCTCAGGTACATTTTCAGAAAAAATTAGAGTTTTTAGATATGCCTAAGAATTTCTCCTAAATCTTTGCTACCCCTTGGATCTCCCCTGATATTTAAATTCCTTGCTCTTACCTGAAATGATGCTGCTTGAAAAGAATGGCTCTCACATGTCCACTGTTTATATATCGCACCTGAAACAATTACAAGTAAGGTAGTGGATATGAATTTCCATGAGAATTAGCTCTCAATTTTTGTTAAATATCTAATTATTCATGGGTAGTTACCATAGATTTAGGGAAAGGGCATATTAGATTTGCCGCCCTTTTTTTCCAGCATGGGGATCAAATTGGGGTATTTGGGGTTTAGCCAATGATGCATAGCATCTTGTCATGTAAGAGAATATTGAAAAAAACATGCAAAGACACTTTGGCGTCCGGAGTTGATTTTTGGGGAACCAAGCAAAGGGTGTTTTCAGTTCTTCCCACCATTCAATTCAAACTATTACTTCCATAGCTTATAAACAACCCACTGAGTGAACCAACTGCCATAGGCTTACATGATAAATTTACTGGTGGAAAACTTGCTATAGAAAATGTATTACATTGTCGAAGTGTGAAAGAAAAAGACCTTCAGAAAGGGGATAATCACAACTTGATGTCAATGTAAACAAATACCACTTCGACAATTTTCTTCACTCCCAAAATACAGTTTGATAAAAAAAGGAAATAAACAATCTTTACCACTCAAATGAATGTAGTAATGGAGTGACCTTGGTGAACATTCAATTGAGTTATACATATTTACTGAACTGTTGCTGTGTGGTATGGGAAGAGCTTTAATCACCTTTTGGGAACCGAGTGTACCCGTATACCTCGAGCTCCATGGCTAACGATGCCATTGCACAGGCTAGCATATGAAGGATCTCCTTGTATATATATAGTAGTTATACATACATAAAATAAGTTATGAAAAATAACAAAGACATATGACTTGCCTCAATTCCAGGCCAAAGGTCTTGCAGACTAGGCATCTTATCTCGCGGCACATAGGCATCCATCTCCGCAGCGATGACAATAACCAAACTGGTATCCAATGGTGTAGAGAAATTCCCAACAAATGTACACACATCCATCACTCCGTGCATGAAATTCATAGCTTCTTCCTTCACACTCACTAACTCTATCTTCTTAATGTCTTTTGATTTCATGACCTTTGACTTTGGTTGACCTTTGATTGCATTGTTTCTAGTATTGATTTTTGAATCTTTGTTCAGAAATGTGCCAGTTTTGGATAAATTAACATCATTCAATTCTGAAAAATACTCTGGCTGCCCATCAAAACCATCAATAACAGGTATATTAGAAGTTTCTTTGAGTAATCTGTCATCTAGTTTAGATCTGATAAAGGAGTTCTGATCAAGTTTGTTGTCTTTTGATAAAGTATCATTATTCAGACTCGTTGCATGTTCTGTAGGCCTACTCTTAGTATTCAAGCCCAGCCTGTCGAACATGGTGCCATTAAAATTCAATCCATAATGAGTACTGTGTATACTATTAGTATGGAAAAGCCTTGATTCTTTTGGATGGATGTTGGGAATGGTTTCTTTAGATGATGCATCTAGTGATGTTGCACTGGTATCCTTTAATACATGTTTGGTAATACTGGAATAATTGGCAGGATTTGGTTTTGATTCATTGCACAAGTTTGTTCCAATTTCATTGGTAATTTCTTCATTCGTTGTACATGATTGTATATTATTTGTTTTTGAAACTAAGTCCTCACAGCTCTCTGAATTGTTGTGAGATGATCTCCCGGGTGGTGTTTTCTTGATATCGTCATCATGAAGGTCGGAAAGGCCTTTTCGAAATTGCACATTTTGTAAATTGTCCGCACTTTCGGGGTAATTAGAAGCAAATTCCTGTCCTAGTTTGAAGGCATCAGTCTGTATAAATGAGAATCAAGAAAATAACCATGCATTGAGTCAATTTGTCCTGTACATACGAGAGGCTATTCCATAAATTAACAGCACAACACCTTGTCAAGGTAAATATTTACTTTGATTTTGTCACTGAAATTCTCCTCTAAGTATTTGAAAAGGCGAGAATTTCCTCCAAAAATTTCCAGGAAGTTTTAAACACTTTTTTCTGAAATCATTCATGCCACCTGGGTAGAGAAGGCAATATCTAGATTTTTTTCTCAAATTCTGAATCTCCAAAAGTTTCAACACATTTTGGTATAAAACCTTATATTCCAAATTTATATATAAAACCATGCATGCCCCCAAAAAGGCTGTGCGCACAGTAAATTACAGTGTATATGTGCGAGTATAGCCAACAAACGTATTCACTGTGCAACAGTATTCAGCAACACTTCATGGAAAATTGAAACCAAGTAATAATTAACATTGGTTTTTATTTTAAGGTGTATGGGGTATATAAATTGATTTATCCTTATCAACGGAGCCTGCAGGGGTGTGAGAGGCCAGTTGACAAAAATGAGGAAAAACGTCCAAAAGGGGCTGAAAATGAATAAAAAAGCTGAAATTTTACCACAAGAACATTTTCAAAAACGAGGAAATCAGCTCAAAAGAGGAACTCTCACACCCCTGCATTATAGAGCGCACCACATGTTCTTTACCACACCACAACAGATCTAATTCGTTGAGCAGAAATGAAGGATGTATTTGTCATAAATCAGAGGCAACAATATTATGCCACATCTTCTACCCAGTATAAAAAAGATGTTACATTACAAGAACTGCGAAAACGGGCACTATATCGAGTATACTATGTCTCTAGTAGGTTCTGAGAAAACCGCCCCAATAATCACACTACATGTTCAACACGAGGAGGGTCCAAAATTAATCTACCCTCACCTGGGGACACTTAAGCAGCTTCTTCAAGATATCTGCTTCATACTCATGGTGGCAGATATACTGTGTTGCAAGTAGGTTCCAAGGTATAGCTCCGCTTAAGACACCATCTGTAAACACAGGGGTAGCACTACTCCAAGAAAGGCAGGGGATCAGAGGGATTGGTTTATGCCAATTGGTGGCAGCTAGGGCTGCCATCTGGACAGAAGATAAAACGCATCATGAAAAATATTTTAACTAATTGAATTTCTCTCTGACACAAACAGTTTATCGATTAGCGAAAAACACTTTGTGTTACGCTTTGAGTATGATACACAACTGTGTATGCAATTTTAGCAGGTACACCATGCTTTCATATGGTGCAGGATGAAGCAGAACTGTGGATTGATGATTAAAAACAGTGATTGTGTATTTCTCGCTGTGCTTGTCAAAATTTTTAGATATACGGTGGCAAAAATGTGTAGCATTAAAACATCAAAATGAAGAGGATACAAAACACATCAAGATCAGAAATATCAAATTTTAATACAGACATTTACTTTCAGTATATTAATAATACACAGGAAGAAAAAATAAGGGTAGTAGTGGGACGGTCATAAATAACAGAGGGCGCTATTTCTAGTTTCCATACAGAGTAAGATAATGTTTTAGAATGATGCGCCTCTCCATTTTAGTTCTCTTCATCTGTAATGTGATAATCACCTGATAAGTATATTAAATGATCAAGAATATTAGACCATTTAATATGAATTTCTAGTATACGAATATTGACTGCTTTGAGGGGCATGGTTTATATTATAATGTAAAAATAATAATAATAATGGCATTTTTATAGCGCCTTTTACTGAAGATACAAAGCGCTCATGATCCGCTGCAGGTAAATCGTCACAACCATTTCACTTTTCACATGTTCACTTATAAGTGCTTCCGTAGAGCACATTCTATCGGTAGGCCTACTTCGGCTCGGCTGTAATATTCACCCTTTGTGCAGCTTCCCATAACCTGGGTGGGGGCAGATACAGATGGACAAATCTATTGACAGTTTTAGATGCAGGAGGAAGACCGGAGTACCCGGAGAAAAACCTACGGAAGCGAGTATGGACTGTAAACCAAATGCACATACAGCGCCGGGGCCAGGAATCGAACCAAAGACACCCAAAACTCATTGGTGCAAGGCGAGGGAAGTACCGCTACGCTAACCCGCTTCCCGAGGTGATCTCAGAACCAGGAATATGCCCGAAGCGAAGCTGATGGCATATTCATGGTTTTGAGATCACTGAGGGGAAATAATTTGAACCATACCCCGAACAAAAAGCAGTCAATATTCGTTTTATATACCAAATATATAGATTTTTGTCATCTGGTTGGTTAAAAGAACCATTTTTGCACTTAAACAACCTAATAATGATTTACTATATGTTTGTTCTTTCAATGCTGAAATATTGTGCGCAAAATATATTGAGCGGGCCTAGTCAAATCCAAGCCCTCACTTTTAACCAATCAAAGACGACAGGAATCTATATATGAGGTATATAAACTAATTTATTTAAATGAAGAACCTGACTGGTAAGATTAATAATGACTAAATTATCTCGGCATGCTGCAGTAGACTTTTGTCATCCAATTTACCAGGGGCAAAAGCCACTTACTCCAGGAACCTGAACAAGGACGTAATAGGAGCCTGTAAGGAATTAAGCTAGGGTGACATCACTTAAGGGAGACTGGCAGGCTAAACACAAGTTTTATCGCCCCCTTCTGAGATTCTTTCTTTACAGCTTACTTTGTATATATACTTTAATACTTTATGCTACTCATGTAACATCATACTTACATGTCCACCCATAGACACTCCACTGAGGGCTAGTGGTCCATAGCCTTGCTTTTCACACCAATGAAGGAGAGTCAGACTTTCCAGAATCAGAGCTCCTCCCATCACAAATAAATCACTCACATTTTGTAAACTCGAATGTCTGAAAGAACAATTTAAAATAGATCAATAAATTCTGTGTATTAACTATATGTGATGGCTCACCCCGAAAGGGGGGACTTTGAAAATGATATCAATTTTGTTTTTATCATTTCATCTGTTACGAGTATTTTCTAAGCTTTAAAATGACACCTTACTTGATGAAATTGATCAAGGCGATCAAATTTTACAACAGAAAATCTCTGATGGAAATTCTTATTATTTTCTTTATTTTTTGCTGCCTATTTTCATCAGTTTCTCGATAAGTGTTCTGTTGCAAAGTCCCCTTTTCGAGGTGAGTCATCATATTTAGTAAACACTTCATTCAAAGAAAACTTCTTAGATTCTGAGTCCAAAGACATTTTCTCACCTAAAAGACATTCTGTCTAATTTACAAGTCCTACCAAGAACACCTTGCTCTGGAGGGAAGATCAATTCACCAAAAATGAATTATACAATATTTGTGCATGGTAATTTGCAAATAAGTCAATTCCAATGTTGCAAGCGAATATCTCGCAGGCAAGCATATGTCTATGGACGGAAAGTCTTATACTGCTTTTCTAGAGTTCACTTTTTTCTTTTCTAATATCATTTGAAAACTATTAGCTTGATTGAAATTTCTACGGCATATTCACACTGTAGTAAATAAACTAGAATTAAAGGATTTTATGTATGCTAACGGTTTTATCAGAGCCTTTGAAACCTTGAATTTGGTTGCTAAATATATGTGATGGCTCACCCCGAAAGGGGGGACTTTGCAGATGATATCAATTTTGATTTTATCATTTCACCTGTTACAGCATTTTCTAATTTAAAATGACACCTTGAAATTGATCAAGGCGATCAAAT
>JXSR01S007458.1:76802-92993 GCA_000969725.1 Ophiothrix spiculata
GTCATGAAAATAAGCAAAATTCAGAGATGCAAGTTTCCAGATTTTTTTGTGATTTCAAATAACTTGCAAAACCATGGACTGTCGATGTAAAATATGGCATAAAACATGAACTCTAAAATTTCACAAACCAGTTAAAATCTTTTTTATAACTTATAACTCGCAAGATCTAAAATAATGTTTGATTATAAACTTGGAAATTCCATCCTCCAAGAAACGGAAAACCACTCATATTTAGGTGTTACCATAACAAATAACCTGAACTGGAATAAACATATTGATAATATCACGGCCACTGCCAATCGCACATTGGGATTCATTCGTCGTAATCTTTATTCTTGTCCCCAACATGTGAAGGAAAATGCATTCAAAACTCTTGTCCGCCCACTTACAGAATACTCGTCAACTGTTTGGGATCCCTACACCAAAGTCAACATTAACAGAATTGAAATGATACAACATAGAGCGGCACGATTTTGCAAGAATGACTATAAAAGCAGGTCAAAAGGATGTGTTACTTCAATGCTAACCGAACTGAACTGGCCTCCATTATCCACCAGGAGGCAATCACGCCGCCTCATCGTACTTCACAAAGCAATCAATGGTCACCTGTCTCTACCCGTCGGAAATCTACAACCATCGCAAAGGCCCTCACGGCACCACAATTCCAAAGCTTACAACACCTTGCAAGCCACAAAAGACTGCTACAAATTTTCATTCTTCCCACGAACAATAACAGATTGGAACTTATTGCCTGACAACATTGTCAACATAACCGAACCTTCTCAATTTAAAAAACATTTGGAAAATCACATGTACCCAAGCAAAGGAAACTCAAAAGACTAAATAACATTCTGCATGCGCACCAAACCTGGTCGCTTGACTTCTTAAGGAGTGTTGGTCAGTACATCATCAAGATCAAGATCAAGATCAAGTATGCAACATGATCTACATGTACCTGCTATAAATGCCATTGCAGTACCACACATTTTGAAAGTGATGTTTAAGTATAAAATGCAGCTCAGTAAATCTGGTTAAATTATTTTGGGTTTTTTTAGGTTTATTCTGGATGAATATTAATGCATTTTGTTTTTGATACATTTATACATGGATGGAATTGATATATATATACTGTAGTAATATTATTTCTGAGGTCAATGCTTTATGAACATGTGTGATTTGAAAAATGGTCAATGAAATTTTGCTAGTTTTTGCCGGTTAAAACCAGTATTTGCCGGTTTTAACCAGGTTTTAACCGTTTCCGGCAAAAACTAGTTTTAGCCGGCTAAAAGCCAACCCTGGTTCAGGGGCCCCCTTAAAGGCTGTAGAGGGGTCCAGGGTCAATGTCCGGTGGGGTTGAGGGGCAAAGCCCAACCCACCAGTCTGAGAGCTTCTGCACATCTACCACCACAGGAGAGGCCATTTCAATAGGTAAAATAATTGTAATATGTTTTACTCATGAGTATAAGCAAGTCCAAAACAAAAGGAAAGGGTTGACATTTATGGCCCCCTGCAAGGGCCCAAGTCCTGCTCATGGGCACCAGCTGGGGTCCACACTACTCCCGGGGGTCACTTTTTTTTAAAGTTGATGTAGTTGTAAAGGAGCAATAGACATTAACGTAAGTTAATGAATTTATTTAAAAACTTGTACCGTTTAAGAGATACAGGGCTTTTAGTATCCCATATTACTATACTTTTGTACACGAAAGTACATTTTAAAATTGACCTACTGACCTTACGGTGGGTCACAGTTGACTGATTTTATCATATATGATGGGTTAGGCCAAAAAAAAAATGTTTGTCTCAAAGCTGTTGAGTGATTTGAAAAGTAATGCGGAATGCGATTTTTTTTTTTTTTTTTAAGATTCGAATCGAATGCAATGCGTGGAATTATGCACCGTCAGCATCATCAACTATACCTAAGCCAGTAAATAGATCGCCTATTTTTATGCACGGGTTATTTCCGGTTGTAATGTCAACTATTACTTCGCTCTGAGGGGTTTATTGTGTCAACTATTCATGCAGAAACTATTCTCTAAACTTTCCGGAAAGCAGCTGAATCTTTAAAATTACTTTCTCCTCCATGACTGTCACAAGATTACCCAAGCAAATCAACAACAAACAGGATGGTTGTTCTTCACAAAATACACAATAAATACAACACAAAATCTATGAGCTTATAAAGTTTACTGTAGTAAAAGTTGTAGGGTGGGGTTCCCTTTTGTTTACGGGCATGTCCCCGACATATGAAGAGTGATTACGCAAATAGCTTGCATAAAGCTATTAAAATTTCCCCGTAAAAGTTTTCGAGTCAGTCAAAATTATTCAATGATATTTACTCAAACATTGCGTAGTCACAGCGAGCATTACGAGAAATGTATTAGATCGATCCTAAAATATCTATTATGTTTCAATCGGCAATGCCACTTAAGCGAGACAGTTTTATCGATACAGATAGAGGTGTGAAGTAGATAGATGGGTAAATTGTAAAATGTAATCGATTTTATCAATTGACTTTTCCTATAATAGTCGATCACTTGTCTGTCATTGATATTAAAAGCTGACTTTTTTTTATAATTTCATAAATAAATATTAAAGACTCGTGTATAGTTTATTAAATGTTTTATTTCATCATGATCAGTCTGTTCCATTTCTTTTAAATTTTATTATGTTTTACTTGCAGTCCTGATAAAAGTGAAAAGTATGTTTATTAAAATGATTAGGCTGATCACACGTAATATGTTTTAAACTTTTTTCCTTAATATTTCCATTACGGTAATTCAAAAATATATTGCCCTTATCAAAATGTTTGACGTTTTTGAAGTTTCTTATTATTTCCATTAATTCAAAAATATATTGCTCTTTTTCAAAGCATTTATTTCCATCAATTCAAAAACATATCATGATATTGTTCCTTTTCATATATTTAATTTCAATCAAACTGAGGGAATGCCATGCGCCTATGATGAATGAGGTGGATTCTCTTGCGCTGAGCGAGGCTTCAAGCAGGCCTATACTAACCCGATTTGACCGCGTTCACTCATTACCGTGAAGTGCCTCACGGAACTGCCCGTATTCTTAATCATTCTATTTCAACGGTTCCTTTAATAAAACAAGTTTAGTGTTGAAATTGACGTACAGCACATGATTAAAAGCATACTAATATTGCGGATTTCAAATATTTTTATTTTGAGAATTATACTACTACTACTACTACTAATAATAATAATATAACGGTGCTTATATGAAGCGCCTAACACATGAGTCTCTAAGCACTATACAAGAAAACTAAACAGTTACATACATAGACATAATATACAAAATTAAAGTTATACATACATGTGCAATATACCTACTAGGTAAGGCATAAACATTATAAGAATATATTCTTTTAACATATTTTTTGTCCAACTACCATAATTTTACATGCGGTATTTGCAAAAACTTAAAATTGTCCATTTAAACTCTGCATTTGACCTAATTAGTTTGTTTCAATCAATTATTGACTCATATTTAAAATTCGATAGACCAAGAAAATTGCAGGAATATATTGGTTATTATCCCCATCGACCTCTGATCGACCAAATCAACACTGACAAAAGAGGAATATTGATCGATCAATAAATATAGAGGACTCGATTTGTAAACAGTTTGACAACATTGCGTATTGCTTTGTTGAGTATCAATTCAATTACCCACTAACACTTCGTAATTACCCAATTTTTTCCCCGTAATCATGGCTTCGTAAAACCATCCCGATGTATGCACAAGTGCCCGTAATCGAAAGGGAACCCCACATAGTAACGCACACAAGAACACAATTTCTGCAAAGGACAAAAAGATGACGAACTGCAGTTGTAATCTTTCTCACACGAGCTTAGCTTTCCGCAAGATTTTGGACGTATTGAAATATGAATTCGTTTTTTGTGGGAAAAAAATAAATTTTCTCCGATTTTTTTGGAAAATATTAAAAAAAAAAAAAATTCTGCATTACTTTTTTTCAAAATCGCCCGATTTTACAAATGCGCGCGTCAGCTTTGAGACAAACTTTTTTTTTTTATTTGGCCTTATCAAAATATAATAATTTAATCAATTTTAGCATTTTTACTTTTTTTTTAGGGGGAATCATGATCCCCACCCCACCCCCTCATTTACCTATATCCAACTCACACCATCATTTCTCATGGTGTAAGCACATCAGCACCAGTGGCATTACAGTCGCCAATTGGTACACCTATATTAATACAGGCATGAGAATGATTTTTCATGAAAATATCTGAATTTAGTAACATTTAACCCCCAAAACACTAAAAAGGTTAAATCAACCCCCAAATTATCTGAATTTGGATGATTTTGGATGACAAAATATCTGAAATCAGATAATTATCTGAACATTCTCATGCCTGTTAATAGGGAACCCTGACCCGTTTTTGATTCTAAGGTGTCATTGAAGATTTTGTAAAAAGTGTTGAGTGTGTTGAAGTCATTGCTGGAAGTTGGGAACCACCATTACAATATAAGAAGAATGGTGGCGACTTTTTAAGATTTTGGCTCAAATATGTGTTCCAAGAGCATAAATATGTATTGAATACATGTTGCTTTGTGACTTTCCTAGTCTTTATTCACGGCTTTTTTGAGATTTTGGCCCATATATATGCCACAAGAGCATTAATATTGGCGACTTTTCCTTGTTGTCAGAAATGCAAAAATCGTACTAATACGATTTTTTGCCGACTAAAAACGTAAAAATCGTAACAAATACGACTAGTTGGCAAGCCTGCTGAATCATACACTGTAAATACTTGCGTAAATGAGTTGACTTTCACACACCAAGTGTCTATACGCAGGACCGTCCTGCACTTAATTTTTGTGAAGTCTGTACGCAGGGCCACCGTTGGTTTATATTAGGGTTGGGGTTAGAAAGATAATACATAAACTATTCCAAATATGGGTATAATGATACATGAAAAATATGTTTATGAATATTAGCGAGGTTTAAACATGAAAAAAAACCACATTATTTTTGTGATTTTTCTTTGAAAATTAATCAGATTTGGTAAAAAATAGACGGAACTCTGCTATTAAAGCATGGTTTCCCACCAAATTTGGTAGTTATGATGCTTGATCAATACCAATATTGATTGTAGTAAAATTTAATTAAAAAATCTATTCTAACTATTTTTGTTGCCTTGGAAACGTGTTAATTTCCTCAGATTTGGTAAAAAAATTAACCTAACTCAGCCATCATTTTCAACCAAATTTGGTAGATGTGACAAATGATTAATACCAATATCGATTATATATAAATTTCATGAAATTCAAATTCTGATCATGTTCTGTTGCCATGGAAACGTGTTAATTTCCTCAGATTTGGTAAAAAACTGGCCTAACTCAGCCATCATACGCTTGTTTTAAACCAAATTGGTAGGTGTGATACATAATCAATACCAATATCGATTATATATAAATTTCACGAAATTCGATTTCTAATCATGTTCTGTTGCCACGGTCCTGCATATAGACTTGCAGGACGGTCCTGCGTATAGCCATGGCCAATGGAAAAAACTTATTTCTCAAAAATACTGTAGGTATGTAGTATAACAACATATAACATGGTGCCATCACCTAGACACATATCCTATAACCTCTAAAAGGTGACATATTCTAAATATTCTTGAATAGGTTCATCAGGTTTGATGTTATACAACCGTGTTATATCAACCGTGAGTGTGATGGTAGAAATATCATGAGGAAGGGAAATGGATTAATACATCTTTCACTATCACACATATTTAAGGCAGTTAATATTTGTTTTATATCACTCATAATTTATAAATTATTTTCCTCAAAATAATGATCAGTATCATCCTAAAGTGGTTGAGTTGACCTTAGAAATGATGTTCAGTTTCATATATACGCTGACGATACGCAAATCTATGTTGCCTTTGATCCTAGAATTGATAGTGAGTGTGAGTTGGCGCTTAACAAACTGAAAACTTGTGTGCATCAAATTAAAAACTGGATGTCAAGAAATAAATTACAGCTCAACCAGGGAAAAACAGAGTTTTTTATTGCGGCATCAACCAGATTCATAGGTCGTCTATCGGGAGTTAAATTGACTCTTGATGATGTTACAGTTGACCCAACTTTGGCGCTTAGAAATCTTGGAGTCGTTTTTGACCCAGTGTTGAACATGTCCAGTCAAATTTCATCTATCATTAAATGCACCAGCTTTCACTTACGTAACCTTTCTAGGATCAGACGCTTCATGGATTTTGAAACTTCTAAACTTGCTGTTCAGGCACTTGTGTTTTCCCGAATAGACTATGGTAACGCTTTACTGCTCGGAGCCACTGATTATGATTTGACTCGTCTTCAGCGCCTTCAGAATCGGGCAGCTAGACTTATATTTTTGGTTGGACGTGACACACCTAGCGCCCCATTGTTAAGTCGTCTTCATTGGCTGCCGATCCGTAAGCGTATTGAATTCAAGATCCTGACAATCGTCTATAAATGTGTGAATCAATTAGCACCTGAATATTTGCAGAATCTCATATCATTCAAAAAGCCAATTTATGCCACTCGTTCATCATACGATACCACCCTTCTCGCAATTCCAAGATCAAGAACATGTACTGGTGACAAAGCTTTTCAAGTTGCAGGACCACGTCTGTGGAACTCACTTCCCATAAGCATCAGAAAGGCTAAAACATTGAGTGCTTTTAAATCATGTTTGCAAACACATCTGTTTGAATAAGGGTTCACTAATTGTTTTGTTGTTAATTTATGTTAATTATTTCTGTTTATTATTGTTTCTTGTATTATGATTATATATGTTTCCTCTGAAAGCGCTGTGATCTTTGTAGGGCGCTATACAAATGCCTGGTAGTATAGTATATAGTATAGTATAGAAAAATATTAGCCAGTCTACGACTTGGTGCATGCATATTTCAGTGCAGCACAGTGATAGTTTCTTTTATCACATGGAGGGGATGATGGTAAAAATTATCAAACAGCTATAAACCAATGAAATGCCTTGAATTTATGAGTGATATAAAACACATTAATTAAAGTTCATCTTAATAAAAGCAAGGTGTAAACACTTACTTTTGACGGTTTTGTGTGTCATGGTCAACTCTCATATTCAGAATGATGGTATATTTGTCTTCTTCTTTTGTTAAGATGAACTTTAATGAACCCTACCCCACTACAGGCCAAAACCTATCTCCTCGAATCTTACTGTATAAAAATACATATTTCCACGTATTCGACCAGGGGATTCGAACCCAGGACCTCTCACATCCCAATCCAATATACACCAATACCAAGCCACCCACTGGCGATGCTTCGACAGCGATTCTGTGACCATCTCCCGGTTGTGACGTATTGGACTTGGACCATTTTCTACTGTAAGATTTTGTAGGATTGAGCACAGTTCGGGTTAATACTCTAAATATTCTCTTAATATGATTTTCATCACCTTGCATCCATCAGCAAACTAGGAACTGTCCACTCTACTTGTGTGTCCACAATGGAAAGTGTTTCACCAGAGAAGTGTGTCCACAGTTGGAAGCAAACAACACCCCAAAGATCTGTCAGTGTAAGTCTTTGATGAATACTGCATGCAGCAGTAGAGGTACAAAAAGATTTAGACCACACAAAAAAACATCGTTTTATAGGCAATAAATATTTATTGCACAATTTAAACAAAAATCCATGTTGAAGTTGTATTTACAAACAATGGGGCCCTGCACTTTGGATTTTTGTTTATACTGTCCATTAAATTATTGTTTGGCCTTACAGCTTACCTGGCTGTCTGTACTTCTTGCGGCATGACATCAGGCAGGAGTTTGGCAAATGGTGAGTGAAAATGCCCCATAATAATGCGACACCCTTTTTTCTCCTCATCCTGGAATAAAACATGCAACAATAGGTTATAGTAAAAGCCTCTTCTGTTTTTCAAATACTCTAGTTTCCATGATTTTCCATATTTTCCACATATCACCTTATACTTGCATAATTTTAATTAGGATTTTAGCTTTTGACAAACCTTACTTAGGTAGTCTGGTTGGCCTCAGTGAATGGTGCAGATGTAGTCAAGAGGGTAGTGAGAAAGACAATGTTAATTTCATGCTTGATTATGGTATAATTTACTTCAAAATTGATTTTTAGACATTTCAATATTTGCTTAATTATTTTCTTAATTATACTGATTTTAAGGTTATTGCTTCATCATTACATAATTTTCAATTTTCTGTGTTACAAGTTTCCCATTTCCATGATTTTTCTCCGGTTTCAGTATTGTGGAAAAATGGAGGCTTTAATTTAGACTCACCATTATATCATTACACCTAACATGTTTTGTTTTATCTCCTCAGAAATTAGTTTATGAAACATTACCAACATAAAAACACTGACCTCTGACATCCTGACCCAACATCAACCTATGGCATGAAACTTTTGTTTCATAAAATTTTGAAATGTGAATTATTTCACACCTGAACCCATATAAAGAGGACAGGATTTGCAACAAATGAGGTTTCAACTTCCGCTCTAGGTTTCAAATGTAAAGTTTTATCAAAAAGGAGTTTTATCAAATTACCAACAAGGATTCCCCATTATGTTATGTTATTTCTCAATTTCCAATAGTGCTTAAATTTCAAACTATTTTAGCATTTTTGAGTGTCACTTTCATGATTACAAGTTGAATAGAAATTAGAAGTTAATACGCAGCTGCTCACAAACAAGACCATACACTTTTTCAACTGACAAAGTTAAAGAGATCAATTGAAGTCAAACAGTTTTAAATCTGCTGAATTCTGCCGACTTGTTCATGTCAAAATATAAATCTTTGAAATAAACACAGCTACCATTGGCTAATATTTATATCATACAAACACTTATCACACAAAACCTGGCGTGGCTCAACTTCCTTGTCGTACGAATCATGTCTGGATACAGATTTGATCTATTTCTGTCCTTTTGTGAAAGTGTCTCTTTACACTCACTTTGTCAATTGTAATGGGGTAGTTTTCATCCACCAACTCCTGGCATACTGAGCGATCAGACAGTATTCTTCCAAGCTCAAATATTCTGGAATAAACAATTTTGTATCACAAGATTGATCACTTCTAAAATCGAAAATGATTATAGGTTAATAAATGCGCAGTTTATTTTGAAAGCAAAATATACAAACAAAATCAGTGAACGTGCAGTGAATTTTGACTTGAACAAACTAGAATGCAATTTTATAAATGAATTCAGATCAAAAAATAATATTTACTTATTTATGAAGAAAATTGAACCTTTGCAAATACATTAAAACCCTAGAAATTTTAAAAACATAGCAGTTTGATTTTCCATTGACTAGCTTCAATCACCAACAACAGAGTCTTTTTAGGCACCTACATGAATCACTGTCAACAAATGGGTCTTATATGCTGCGTGCATTTTGTCAGCCCTCATCGGGAGTTTTCAAATTTCATAACTGACTGGCAATTAAATTCCAGTTATATCAGCAATTTAAAAACCACTACATCCTGTTAAGTGTAAAGGGATCCTGGAACGCATATCAGCCCCTCAAAATAAATCTTCACATAGGACCGACTCAATTTGTCTCAACATCTCAGCTATGGAGGGTCTTGGATTTCACAAAGACGACAAAACTTTTGTTGTAAGTGTGCGACAAGTTGGTAAGTTGGTTGGACCACCTGCCCAAAGTTTATGACAAGCTCATTGTGTCATGTGACGCTGGCCCTTCCGGGTTGGGTCACATGATATCGTCACATGATATCTCCAGTTCACCAATAGATCAGTTGGCATCGAAGACCGGTGGATGCTGGTCGCAGGCCACCACAGTGCAAAACGTAAGTTGTGAGAATAGGTTTAAATTCTTTATCTTCAAGTTGGTAAGATACATGGACTTTACACATAAGCGTGATGATATTACATTGTGCACTTCTCAATGTAAAGGGTGAAGTGATATGACAATCGGTTTTACTCTTTTAAGATGTATTTACAATGAATTTAAAGTTAGTGAAATCGGCACCTGGGGCCTACTTCACTAACGTCTAAATAAGGCCAGGGATTCTCAACTAGCGGCGAGCATGCCAAATCTGGCACTTTGACAAATACTGATTGGCCCTTTGACACTCTCTAAAAACAAAGAAATACATTAGAAATGCACTGAGAAATAGGCATGTTTGGCGCTTGCCAACATTTTTCTTATTTTTGTGGTGCATTGTGAGGACTACGTGTACTTGAGAACCCCTGGTCTAAACGGTCCATCGCAAATGCTGAACTTCATCACAAAAGCGAGAGATCATCGCAATTTCGCGATGGATTTCCCCAAACCAATTTCACTAAAGATTTTTGAGCATCTGCAAAAAAACGTCGCAAAATGGAAGACATCACAAATTCTTGATATCACATGATTTTATTCCGCGCCATATATGAATGATATCGCAAAATTTGCAATGGGCTCATCCATGAAGATTAAAAGATATTAGTGAAATGGAAAAGTCATCTAGTTTGCAAGAGTTTTTGAAACGATCTAAAAAATTATGTTAGCAAAACAGGCCCCTGAACTTATAAACAGCTAGTTAGAATACCTTCTCAATGTGTTTGGACTTCCCCATCCTTTGGTAAAGAATTTGGTTAGTAAGAGTTTTCTGTAGACAACATCAAACTTGCTAGCCTTGCTCCACATCCTGGTTCACTGCATCAAATTTCTGTTTCTATCTGCAAAATAAAAAATATCAATCAAAATTATATTGATAAATAATATTAGATCTTTATGATTGTCTGCCCCTACTTTCATCAAATTGACTACTATACTATTGGGGAATTAATTTGCATCTGAATCAAAATCGGCCAATTTGAAGCCAAAATCTGAATTGGCCTATTCCGATCTCACATAGATCTGTCAGACACTGTGTGACAAGCCCTATAAAGTTGATGTATGCACAATCCTTACACTCACTGAAATGATCCATGAGGAGTCTGGAGGACTCATATATTACAGGAAACATCCTGATGTTTCCAGTAAAATTATTTTAAAGCAAGGATACTTTTTTTCTCACATCCCATAGCAAAAACATAGTGGATGGTAGATATCAAGCGGGCTTAAATGGTCTGAGACAGACACAAATCTATTATTTATAGCATTTGCTATCACTGTAAAGTGAAAGTTCCTCGTTTTGGAACTAGTCCTCGTTTTTCTAAAACGAGCAGGGTACTCGTTTTTCTAAAACGAGGAACAAAACAAGTAACAAAACGAGGTAATTGCCTTGTTTTGCTACTTGTTTTGTTACACCGTGGATGGGTATGCTGGCTGCGGGTTTGTTGTTCTTGGTCATTAATTTGACATTTTGATGCCACTTTCGTGGATCCACCTGTACTTGATGATGTCTCACTCGATTAGTATAATATTTTGTTTTTGGTCGGTTTATTTTCATGTGACCATAGAGAGCATCTGCTTTCTCTCGGGTATTCTGGGCACTGATGACATCATCCCATGTTTGATTTTGAATCCATGTACCAAATTGGCATATCTGAGAATCTTTCATAGGGCGAACCTTTCTCGTGAAATTTTTGGTTTTAATCTTGGGTCCGAAATTTGGTTTCCAAGCAATGCATGTGTGGTCACTCCCGGGGGGGGGGGGGGGTACTCAATTTTGGTTTTGGTAGGGTTGTGCCGCTGGGAAATTTAAAGAACCACCCATGTATATACCAATATTTAGGAAAAAGGGACCCATCCATATACCAAATACCCAAAATTTCGAGTCGAGTTTATACAAAAAATGAAATTTTCCCCGAAAATTAACGCTAATTTGGCTTTCTGATTTTTGTTTGAAATTTTGAAAACAAATTTTGGAAAACAGACCCATCAAAATACCACATTTTGCAAAGGAAAAGGACCCATTGAAATACCAGACAGCCTGATTTTTCTACCCAAGTTTGCAGCACATCCCCGTAATCACTTTTGTACTAAGTACCTCCCCCCCCCCGGGGGGTCACTTTTACCAATGGGACTAACATCAAACGGCTTCTCATAAAAATGAAGAAAAATTACCGGTAGTCAAGTGCTCGATTTTACACTTGCACATATGCAAGTACTTTTTTCTTGGTGCAAGTAAGATTTTCTACCTACTTGCACAGGTGCAAGTGACTGGCAAGTGACTTTGCAGTCACTAAGTGTGATGCAGAGTATAATTTACCCAAAACAATGATGGAATATCTATTTTTTTCTTCCATAACTCAAGCCATTTTGTGAATTTTTGTCTATCACTTACCATGAAAGACAAAGACTGTAATTTACTTTAATATACGGGAAATAAAGGCCCTGGATAAAGGCAATGTTACCAATATCGGAAGCTGGGGAGACTGCAATACTTTCTTAGACATTTTGGAATCCCCAGCAATATGATTTTATATAAATTCTTGTCAGTTGCTTGTTTTGCCATGTGCATGTAAGATAAATTTTGTGCGAGTAACTTTTTGAAACTACATGCACAGGTGCAAGTAACCTTTTTTCCTAAAATCAAGCACTGCCGGTAGTCATAATCAAATCTTAAGTGGCGTCGCCACAAGTGGGAAAGTCAATCAATTCTTTTAAGTCATGAGAAAACAAAATGTTTGATACTCTCATTCTGTTAAAGTCACCACATTTGACAAATCCAATGACAGGATATTTAATTTTCAGGATATCCATTGAATCTGTAAGGTGGCTCACTCAAGCAAGTTTTGGTAGGGTGAATATAGGGTGAAAATGTGATGGCTCATCCCGAAAAAGGTGACTTTACGACAGAACACTTGTCAAGAAACTGTTGAAAATAGGTTTACAACAAAAAATAATAAAAATACGGTAATATTCTGTTGTAAAATTTGATTGCCTAGATCAATTTCAACAAGTAAGTGTCATTTTAAAGCTTAGAAAATGTTCTAATAGGCCTAAGCTGGTCGTGTTGTCGTACATGTACGACCAGCGCGATGTCAAAAATTTAAAGTGTGCAAACTCGACCTTGTCGCATCTCCTTGCCGTACGACAAGCTGATATATTAATTACCCTGCCGTGATGGTCGCAACAACACAATATATAGAGTTGGAATAAATTCAACTTTTCTTGCGACAGACCATTGCGGCAGTATGCAAATGTTTGGTCGTCTGCTGCAACATTGTGTGCCGCAACGACAGCTAGTCTAAAACCACTTTTACACTTCAGGCCTTTGAAAATACCTGGTGTGCTACAAATAGCACTTCTCAGGATATTCAGGTGTACATTTTGTATAGATCTTATTATGTATAATTTTACCAGATTTAGGTGTGCTGCAAGATTAAACATTATTAAGGTGTAGAGTAAGGGACATATTAAAGTCGTATAGGCCTACACTGTGGCACTAATTATTTACTGGTCTAACTACAGCATAGCCTATATGTGATGGCTCACCCCGAAAGGAGGGACTGTGCAGATGATATCAATTTTCATTTCATCTGTTGTGCATTTTCTAAGCTAAAAATGTGACCTTACTTGTTGAAATTGATCAAGGCAATCAAATTTTACAAGAGCAAATCTGTTGGAAATTCATATTAGGCCTATTTTCTTTATTTTTTGCTGCCCATTTTCATCATTTTCTCAAAAAGTGTTCTCTCGCAAAGTCCCCCTTTTCGGGGCGAGTCATCACATACATACATATTCTGTTGGACGCACTGATGTCAGAGACTAGAATCCTGTCCTCTGATTGGTTAATTGAGGCTGTTCCATGTTACTCCCTGGCGTGAAACATTGCATTGGAGGTCAATGAAAAAGTCTACAAAATTTACATTTTCAGCTAAATTAATTTTTGTATCAACCCCTTTTGATATATTGTTCAAAAATGTGTTTTGCATCTAAAAGTAAATATTACTGAATCAGAGCGGAAACATAAAATATTGTGGAAATATTGGTTCACTCCATAGACATCGCAAGTTTCACTCCAGTAACAAGGACTGAGTACGTCAAATTCTTTGTCCCTGAGTGCGATATTACTTCCTAATAAGAAATTTTGGCCATTCTTTGCAAGACGATAGATGACAGTGCGTTCAGCGTGAAACGCAGTGAAGCCGCGCGTTCAAAATCACAGCGCAAGGCAGGTAGGGGTGTATGTTTTTCCAATGATAATGTGTATAGTGTTTGGCAATAATTTATTTTGTTTTTTGTTTATAAATGACTCAAATTTGTGAAGAATTCTGAGAATAAAAGATGGCGATTTATTGTTTTGCCTCTCATCTATAGTCTCATAAAGCTGAATTCATATTTAAAATGCAATGCGTTGCGTTTCCAATAATATTCACCTCAAACGGCTCTGCAAATGAATTCACACTCAAAACGCAAACGGACTGCGGTTTTCACAACTCGATTTGTGTTGCCGCAAGTGGTGTTGCGTTTTGATATCGATTGATCGGAACTGCTCAAAACTCCCATCTGCACTAGCCCAGGTTAGCACAGACTTCAAATTTTTTTATCGTATTCTTTTTATTTAAATTAGCGGAGAGCTGGGTACCAGCTAGCATGCCTCATGAGACACCGATCTCTTTAGTCAGCGGAGGGCTGGGTACCAGCTACATCTGGGTGTTTCCATCAATTAAGGGACCAATGGCAAAATCTGCACTTGGGACACAAAAATGATTTATTTATAGTGTTGAAATTGGAACCATATTGAAGCATTTTGTACTTTATATGATGAAGTCTATGTAGCTGCTTGCATGAAAATGCAAAAAAAAGTTTTGCACATTTCTGTACACTGTGTTAAAATGTTAGACAATTTTTACCCAAAACTGCATCATTTTGGATGATTTTTGACTAAAAATCAACGAAAAATTATTTAACTGCATCATTTTGGATGATTTTTGACTAAAATTTTTTTATCGTATTCTTTTTATTTAAATTAGCGGATCCAAAATGATGCAGTTTTTGGTAAAAATTGTGTGACAGATTTTTAGTCAAAAATCATCCAAAATGATGCAGTTTTTTGTAAAAATTGTATGAAATTTTAACACAGTGTACAGAAATGTACACTGGTGTTGTTTAAAGTGCAATTTTGGTTTCATTTCGTGTTTGGATGCAGATCACAGATCATTTTTGCATAATAAAAACAAATTACAAGATAGGCCTAAATCTGTGATACGGTGTGACACGGTGATGGCAAATATTGACCTCCCCTTGTAACATTTGGTTTCGCCAATTTCAGTTACAAGGGGACAGCTTAGTTTGGCATGTAACAAACACATTGGTACTCAAATGATAACTGTTTGGTTGTTTCTAGAAGCCATTTTACTAGTTGAAACTGGAATACATCACTTGGATTGTTATCAATTGTTGCAAACCAACAAAAAACCAGATAATTAATTTTTGGAAATCCACTTGGTTTCTCCGAAAAATGTTACATGGGGAAGTTATACCATGCTCCCGTTATAATGAAGAATTATTTAATTGGGAAAAATTCTAGCTAAAGATTGTCTAATTTGCAAGATCTGATCATATCTATAATCAATTTTTATCTTCTATTGACAATTCTTAGTCACTGAGTGCGATTTTACTTCCTAATAAGGAATTTTGGCCATCCATTATGAGACGATAGATGACAGTGCTTTCAGCGTAAAACGCAGTGGAGCCGCGCGTTCAAAATCACGGCAGGATGCAGGTATACGCACACATTCGGCGCGAACAGCTTTACTAGGTTTGGAATATTTCATGTTTGAATAGGGGAGTACGGTTTTCCAATGGTAATGTTTATAGTTTTTGGCAATAATTTACATCGTTTTTGGTTTATAAATGACTCAAATTTGTGACTTGATGGGCGTACATTATTTTTCGTAATGGGCACGGGGTGTACGCCCATCCATTATGAGACGATAGATGACAGGCAAAACAATAAATCTTATCTTTTATCTCTAAATTTGGTTTTAGTAGCAAATAAAGTTTTGGTTTCTCTGGAGAAACCGTTACAAGGGAAAATCACATTTTGTTTAAAAAAGGCATCAAAATTAATGAAACTGAACAATTTTAATGGATAAATGCAAAGTTTAGAATCAGTTTCTTTCGAGAAAACAAAACTGTGAATCAGAGATACTTAAAGGGGAATTGGACAAGTTCAGCATCATCCCCAAACTTTTCCCCAAGCATTTTGAGATTTTTGCATCATTTGAAGTATTAGC
>JXSR01S007459.1:52954-63798 GCA_000969725.1 Ophiothrix spiculata
GAAAACTACTCGTATATTTGATCCCGGCCTTCTAAGAGTGTAGGTATATAATGACAGACTTATATGTAATTTTAACCTGCAATGCTTCATCAGCACGTGCATTGCATATTCATTAACAATTGTAAAATGAAACATATTTTCTTTATTATAAATATAATTTACTCAATCAAAATCACTGTTTACGTATAACGTTACTGATGGCATGCTTCTTGGCACACGTTCCCCGATTCCTTATTAGTCTGGAATCAGGAATCGGAAAGTGTACGTTATGAAACATATTCAGTATCAAATTTAAAGTACAACTATACCGCAATCGCACGCTTTACATGCTGAATGCAATGTATGTGTTTTGTTAACAAAAATGTCACCTCAACTAATAATTAGGATAATTTTTTAATCCAAATTAAGATACATTGATTTGTATGGACAGTTTATTTCGCATGTGAAAATAAAGCAAAGTGTTTTGTTTTCTGGTTGATTCTGCTTTAAAGAAGTGTTATTGTATATCATCATGCAATCTTTAAAACTTCTTCTTTGTGAAAACGCAATTTTAAGGAAGTGCAGAGAGAACAATGGAAATACTTAACCCTGCCTGAAAATTGTTGGATCAAAATCGAAGCAGTGACACTATCCAGTATATTTTTAGTCCACTCTATTGCGCTACCTTTTTGTAACTGTAATTCAAATCCACTATAGTTGAGTATCATAACTTTTGAATAACCTTTTTAAGATCAAATGGATTCTTAAGCATGAGCGTTTGGCTTAAGTGACACTTAACATTCAACAGTGCGACAGGTGCTTGTAGTTGTGGTGTTTACATTGAGATATTGACTTAATATAAAACTTCACTTTAGAGTATAAAATGGGTTCGATTTTCAATAAATATAAGTAAGTAAAATAAACCCTTTGTTTGTTAGGCTATTTCGGGCAAATATATAGCATCTGCTACGTTTGAAAAATATTGACGTCTCGTTTGTATAGCTTACTGATTTATGTGAATGAACGATTCTTTTTTACATCATAAATGTCTACAATTTTATTATCTAGAAAAATATTGTCCCAAAAACATTTCAATCCAACTAGCCGAACACTGTTGTCCGATGAGTTCATGTAAATATGCAATAAGGCGAATAATGAATAAATAATTATAAGATATTTTATTTCAAAACGCAACTCTTAAAAGACTTTTTTTACAGTAACTGAATAAAAGTATTTTCATAGGTCTACATATTTTACTTGTTCATTCATCCAGTATTTGGTGACAGTAGAAATATTATCGTGTGAAATCACTAGTTGTTGGAGAAACGAAGCTTTGAGTACTTTGCACAAATTATATTACAACCCTCTTTTAAATTTGATATCACAATAGCATTATTTTTTGAGTTACCAACAAACGTAGATACCTGTGTCAGAAACGCACTCATTCAAAATTCAACAAAATAATAAGTATATACGTTTTGTGTTATTTTAAACTTACAGGACATGTTTAAATTATAGGGCCTAATTTTCCTTATTTATCGGCAAAAGTATGTAAATAAGATATTTAAAAAATAGCATCGGTGAACCAATGGTCATTTTTGCCAAAATCAGATTTCGTTATAAGTTTCGGACCTAAAGTAATTTATGACGTTATAAGTACGTAACAGCTTATTAGACTGATATGATTTTGGTATAATTGGAAAGAAGTACCCTATCCTCTATTATGGTATAAAGCAACCTAAGTTTGGGCCTGTCAATTTAAAGTTCACATAGGGTTGGTTAGTTAAGAGGCTTAAAATTACATCACACGAACATGCATACGATTTTGCTGAATTGTGAAAAAATACGTTTCTGACATAGGTATCTAGGTATCTATCTTGTTGATGATTCAACAAATATTAATGATGTGATATTGAAATTAAAATTTTGTAAACATCTAGTAGATGCATCAAAAGCTATGCAAAGTTTAAATCATCCAATGGCTATAGTTTTTGCGTGCCATGAATTTCAGATTTGTTGGCCTTTTAAGTTTAAGCAGAGCATTACTATCGCCACTTTGATTTCATAAGCCAATCACACTTCTGTCATGTCAAGACACGGAGCATCTCCTACACTATAACCAGCACATAAGTCAATTCGTCTCATCTATGCTGATGACAGCGCGACAGACAGACATAAGAGGGAAAATCACGGTAGTTAGGAAAGTAGTAGTTGGGATCATTAACGCGCTATGGTATGTAATCGGTAATATGCGAGACATGGAGCTACATCAAAAACAGTCAGTCCATTGGTATGGAAATAGATTTCGGAAACAAACAAAATAATCCCGGAATGAGATAAAAATAGATGTGTTAAGAATTAGGAGGATGGATACTTTGCGTTATTTGCGAAAGAATACGTCATTGAGGAGATAAATAAATGATGAAATCAAGTTTAACTGTTATGCATCAAATCGCCATTATATTTACATCATTATTTTGTATTTGTATTCTACAATTGAATATACGATGGAGATTGCAATGATAGAGCGTTTACGTAACAATTCACATATGAGCAATAAACGTTTAAAGCATTATCGGACTTTACCACGATAAAGCAGTTATCTCAACCACCACGTCGAGCTACATCGACAATATTTTATACAAATCTGTTTGTGAGGACATCAACAGTACTTGAACATCTATTTTAATTCAGTCACTTTAATCAAGAAATGTATTTTTGGAAGATATTTATTTTTCTGTTGACATGATATACGTCAGTACTAACTGATTGATATGCACTTGAGCACTGCTATTTTGGTATGCAATTGATCAACTCGTTAGAATTTATAAAGTTGATAAAATGCCTTGGATTTTTGAAGAAAAAAAAAGATTTTTAAAACTAATATTAACAGTACTACTTGCTACATCGTTTACCTTTGTAGCTGTAATTTGAGATGCAATATTACCGACTACTGAGCTGACAACAGTCTATTTTTCAGGAATACTATTGAAAACAGTACAACACATTAAGGATACATTTGCAGGCTTGACATAATATGCTGTATGCTTCAAAATCTAAAGGCACATGTGAAGACTATATATTATCTTATCTAAGATTTTATCAAATTTGTCAACATTTATCTAGACTAAGCACTTCACACTCAATCCTATCGCTTTTATCATCTATATTTTGAATTCAAAATGCCGCGATCCTTTTTAGTGAAGAAAACAAAACATTCAGTTCACGGGTTTAAAACCATTCCTTTTGATTCTATCAATTTATATGCGTCTATGCCCAAAACACCGTCCTTCTCTTCTGGGAATGAACTGCACCTCGGTAGTGGTAAGTAGTTAATACTAACTGACTATTTACATTCTGATATGCAAAAATGAAGTGTTAGCTACAACTAACACTTATTCTACTGATAATGTTAAATGAGCATAAATCAGTAAAATCAACTACCACGTGGCAATTTATTCTTTTTTTTTCACTCTAACATGAAACATGACGCATCTATATCAGGAGATGAAATTAATGCAACGGCATGCATGGGGCTCCGTTTACTCATTGTGTTCAACAAGTAGTCAGTATAGGTATTAAGTAATTCATAACTCATGTTTCATAAGCTAAATCACTATCAATTTATTCGTATCAAATATATATCTTAGTCTGTTCGAATAGAGCGGAAAAGACAAACGTATGAAACTCCTTAGGGTGTAGATTTAGTAATCATTGTTCTTCTTTTCCGCATATAGAGACATCTTTTCCAGTAATGAATATCATTAAATTAATTGAAATTGGCTCCCGATGTTACTGCAGATGTAACACATTACTTCTTGTATGTACAATATTTAAGTAGCATAAAGTGCTGAAGCACAATTAGGTCACAATTTTGTGCGGCCGGCTGCAACCTGACCACAGCCTTGATTTCCCCAAGATGACGACAGCAGATAAGAGAAGATATCGTGTGTATCCCATCATGCATTGCTTCCTATAGCAAATTTGGTACAGGAAGTCATGTGAGTAGTTAGTGATGAAACATGCCCAAAATGCAAGATTACAACAATTAACTTTGATTAATGGGCATTTCGTCACTAACTACTCACATAATTTCCCGTACAAACAATCCCATAGGGAGCAATGCATGATGGGATACACACACTATCTTCTCTTACAGCAGATTATGCACCTCTAAATGGTTTCAAAACATGTAATGAATATTTTAAAATAATTTCCTGGTGAACAATCAAGCCAACGGTCCCCATCTGGGAAAATCAAGGCTTTGGCCAGGTTGCGTCCAGCCGCACAAAATTGTGGCCTAATTATGCTCTAATACCTAAGTTGGAAATTATTATAATCAAAGCAAAATGAAGCAGTAAATTTTAAACAGTAAATGTACGTATATATTAAAACTGAAATTCAAATGTTTTCTTCTTTTACAGGTTATCCAGATGACATTATCCCATCACCGTATTCATCACCACCTAACACTCCTCAGACTCCATCTACCTGTTGCAGACTACAGGACGACGCCACATCATCCCCGTCTCCAATCTCCATTCCGTCAATTTTCTATTCTCCACTTTCTTCACCTATCAACTCCCCGACACCTTCTGATATATCAAATACAGCAAGTCCAGATCGGGCTTCTTCTATATGCAGTAGTAATGGCCAGCTGTTCCTGTCTTATGATGCGTTTTTGATAACAGATGGTCGGTCAAGAAAGCGTGGTGGAAGTCCGAACAATGTCGGAGTAGTTGATCCTAATCGACCAAAGTACAGATGTAACGAATGCGGAAAACAATATGCTACGTCATCCAATTTATCGAGACACAAGCAAACTCATCGGAGTCTAGATAGTAACCAAGCCAAGAAATGTGAAGTTTGCGGAAAGGTCTACGTCAGTATGCCTGCACTTTCTATGCATGTACTCACGCATAACCTCAAGCATAAATGTACAGTTTGTAAAAAGAGTTTTTCCCGCCCTTGGCTATTACAGGGTCACGTGAGATCTCATACAGGCGAAAAACCATTTGGTTGTCTTCATTGTGGTAAAGCATTTGCAGATAGGTCAAATTTACGCGCTCATATGCAAACTCACTCATCATTTAAAAACTACCGATGTAAACGCTGCAACAAATCGTTTGCACTTAAATCATACCTGAACAAACATTATGAAAGTGCTTGTTTTCGAGTAGGTGAACTCGGTACAGGGGAAGATATGATCTGTGGACAAGACTACGAAATAGAAGTGAAATGATTCATCCGGAGACGATACATTTGTGTGAATGATGCGATGGGTGCAAATAAGAGAAATAGTGCTTGGGATGATACAAATTACCTTCATTCTATAAATGAAAATATTTTCTATGTATGTTACCTTTTTAGATCAAATTTACTACTAAGTACATAGCCTCCCTACCAGTACTAATATTTCCATAACTTAATTCCTGTGGCCTATTCCAGTCAATTGTGTGCAATAATGTTTATAGTATTTGCTACAAACGAAACTTTTAAAAATAGCATTTCTAAAATGTTTGTATGAATATTTTTACTTAACAACTGTGTGAGATTGATATTTTATACTGAACAATAATTTGTAAAGGTCTGAGAAATTGATACATTTGTGCCAATCAACTATTCTGTCATAGTATCAATTTTTTTCTAGATTAATAATTATTACATTTTCATACATCTTAACTGAACTGAACATATTTATAGTATAACGTAAAAATCAACTGGCGATTTGAAACAAGCAAAATATTTTGCTCACAGAGTGGAGACATGACTTAATAATATAAACAGAAATGTATTACGTTTTCATTATCCCTTTTTTTAGAATATTGTTATCAAAGACCAAATGGAGAATTATAATATCTGCCTTAGGTCTTGTAAAGCTTTTTGATATTGCGTGAAAACTTTTTTTAGATCTCAAAGGCTGCCAACATCAATTGAGAACACTACCTAGTATGGCTATTTCAAAATATTAACTGAACACTTTATAACGGTATTATATTTCGTGTAGCTATATCAAAAGTAAGCCTCTTTTTAAGATGTCCACAAGGAATATTCAAGAAGATAACCACCAAGCCCGGGCCCATAATGTTATACAGACATAGCGTAACCAAGAAAAAGGAGAATTAGGGTTGTTTTTGAGGACTGAAGGGTGAATCAGGTGACACCGTTTAGGGTATCAAAAACAGCAATTTTTCATAAATAGGATACTTTTTCAAACCTAAGTGTGATAACCTACCTACCTACCGGTCAGCGTCGCACATCTATGCACCTGCTGCCTGACCGGAGAGAAGTTTCCACATAGCACGATCTTGGGCAACCACCTCTGCTTCTTCAACAGACCGTCTCAGTCCAAGAAAGTTGAGGTCTCTCTGTATAACGTCTTTCCAAGTTGTCCTGGGACGTCCCCGTCTGCGGTGCCCATGCGTTGGATTCCAATGATATAGATCTTTTGAATCCTCTTTGGATCCATGCGTTGCAGATGCCCAAAGCATTTCAATCTGCGGGTTCTTATAATCCCTGTCAGTTGCGGTTGTTTGGTGAGTGATCGTATGAACTCATTTGTTTTGTGCTGTGACCAGGTAATCCGCAGGATTCTCCTTTCACATCTCACATCAAATGCATCAAGCCAGACGATTTTGATGTATCTGTCTTTCCACACCTGTCTAACTCTCTGAATGCTCCAGCAGCTTTGCCCTGTCTATGGTTCTGCTCTTTCACATTTGTACCATTTGCACTGCAGAATGCACCAAGATATTTGAAATGCTCCACAACTTTGATGTTTCCTTCATTTTCCATTGGGACTGTGGGGACTCCAGTGCAAGTGTGACAAAATGGCACGATTTCGGTTTTCTTAAAGCTCATTCGCAGACCAAGTTTTCCCGCTGTCTCTTATGGCTTCAGTTGTCTTGGTCATCTTGATGTCATTTTCTACAAATAGTGCTATGTCGTCAGCATAGTCCAAATCGGCAAGTTTGACTTCAGGATATCTGGAGCTACGTCTTGGTATTGGCCCATCCCAAAGTAACTTTTGTGACCGAAAAATTGAAAAATTTCACTTTTAAATGGCCACAGAACCTAGCATAAACATTATATCAACGAGTTTGTTGTTGATAATGGTGCTCACTGGTGAGGTCAAGACATGGATATGTTTGAAAATTAAATCAATTGCAAAAATCCTGAGTAAAGTCCATGTAACGTTCGGTAACGTTTGTGACCGCGCACGGAAATGGTTTTTTGCTCCTAATCACTTCAAAGTACAATTTCTCTGAAGTGTCAACGATTTGGTCTATGCAGGATCGACCTTTCCTGAAACTAGCTTAATTCTCTCTCATTCTGCAATCTACTTCATCTTTCACTCTTAGCAGCATTATAGTGAAAAACACTTTTCCGGCAATATCAAGTAGGGTGATTCCACAGTTGTTGTTACAGTAAGACAAGACAAGCCACCCTTCTTTGGTAGAGGGAGTATGATGCCTTTCCCCCACGTGTTCGGTGTTTGTTCCTTATGCCATATCAGTCTGCATATATGAAGTAGCCAATCTTTGACATTATCTCCTCCATCTTTCAGCAGCTCTGGTGGGATGTTGTCAATACCAGGTGCCTTGTTCCTTTTCAACTGGCTGATAGCTTTATCCAGTTCCTGCTGGGAGGGTTATTGCCAATGTCAATCTCTTCTGCTGGTGTCAGGGCAGAGAAATCGATGAGTTCTTTCGGCTCTTCCGCATTTAGTAGCCCTTCGAAATATTCCGCCCATCTCTTGAGATGCAAGGAATCATCATTTATCATAGTGTCACTTGCATCACGTGTGATAACGGTATCGATAAAATCCCGATTTAAGGTGTGAATAGGGGAAAAAGGGTATATTTTGGCATCAGAACCCTCCACCCTCTAGGGGGTGTTTTAAAAAACTGTGGTCACGCTATGCCTGCAATATTATATTTGAGTGGCCCCTTGCCACCTAGTACCAAGTAATTAAAGGTTGTTATATCTATTAGAAGTATTCAGGTTTTAACATATTTGGTGGGCGTTGCTTGGTAAATTATCATAATACCATGTTTATTTCGTAAAATGTTTTGAGTTTTTCTTTATTAGTTATTCCTGTCCTACATGTTTTTTAGATAAGATACTCTATAAAGTCACAGACAATGTCTCTAATTGCAACGTTGCTTGACGTGAAAATCATGTATCAGAGTCATGAGTACAACCTGAAGTGAATAACATGTAGCATTTTCCTGCTAGAATGCTATTACAAACAATATTTTATAAATATGCAGAGTTGATTTTGAATGATAATGTAACAAACCCGCGTTGTTTTGCCCGAAAATCCGGACGTGAATTACGATTCTGAGTTCGCCCTGTTTGAGCTGTGAATTGCCTGATTTAAGTATCTACATTATTGGGATATAATGACAATGGACATAGAAATTGTTGTATGCATTTTAATTTATTTATATCAAATGATATTGTGCAAATAGAAATAATGTTTCAAAATCAAAACAGGCACTAGCCAGAATCACCAAAGCGAAGTTTAACTTTCCTTAACACCTGCTGATTTTATTGAATTTTAGAAAGTACTTCCAACTACTGACAAATACCCATGACAATTCTTGTTGAACTTTAACATTTATAGTAAAATAGACAGTTATTTGTGCTTTGAATTTTTCATTCTCCGGAGAATGAAAAATTCAGTGATAGTATTTCTAGAAATTAATGACTAAATTCTTAAAATTTAAACTTCTTTGTTACTAACAGTATATTTTAGTGAAGAGGCCATGTTGTTAAGTATATTTAACCCCCCTAAAGAATAATGTTCATTTCTAAATCCACAACTGTACATTTGGAATCGCTGCTGACAGAGCCCCAAGAACTGATATGCGCGGGGCCGCTCCAAAAATAAAGTGGTACTCATGCTCGTCAGAGCACCTCAAAATTGGACCCTAAATGGCGTTATTATTGATAGCAAATTGCACCCCTAAATGGCGTAAGGTCAGTGAAGATGTTGAAAATCACACCCCGAATGGCGTAATGGCTTAAGTTTGTAATGACCATTTGCAAACAAATTAGGTACTAAAAAGTATGATACAATTGAGTTTGTTATTCATTTACAAGACGTCAGTACTTGATTTGTCTTGTTTTAAGAACGTTTTATGCAAAACATGTACAGCAAAATACTCAGCTGAGCAACTCTGAAGTAAAAGTGGCCCATGGCGGCAAAGGTATAGCCTGAATTTAGAACCCTAAATGGTGTTGTGCTGAAAATTACCCATTTTTCCAAAAAAGTAGACGCCACCTGTTGTACAAAATCAGACCCCTTTACGGTCCCCCGGGTGATATGATTCTGTTTGTTTGTTTTGATTCTATTAAGGTCTTTCTTTGATTCAAATAAGTTTTCACAAGTTTTCATACCCAAGAGGACCATTACTAATTCCTTTAACTATTTATTTTTGCAATACGAACCCTGAAAGAGTCTTTGTGCAAAATAAAATAATTCATTATGTTTGTGAACTTTTTAATATTGTTATAAAATTTCGAGTAATCAATTTCTCATAGTATTACTTCAATATCCTTTTGCATATAGTTTATCTAAATAATTACCGTACCTTTATTAAATAATTATTTATGTTAAAAACAGTACGGACAGTGGGACAGTCAATACATTTTTTGTTGTTGATTTTAAATCGTTACAAACAAACAAACAAACAAACAAACAAACAAACGGGGTAGCCTTACTTAATTCTGAATTGTTTTACTTAATTACATTAGATGCAATCTATGCTAGGCATAAAAGTTATAATATTATACATGTACTCAAATGGAATTTGAATAAGATTCAAAAAGTTGTAATATGTTGCAAGTAATAAAATTAACTTCTGTTTACAATCTGTACACTTGCATCTGAATGTTATTTTATTGTTGTTATTTTCTTGAAATACAGTTTAACGAATTGGAGATGCATGTGCTGCATATACATCTGGTCATATATCCATAGTAAACAAAATTTCAGATTTAAACATGATGAAGGTAAAGGGAATCCATCTGCTCAGGAAAATGTGAATCCTATTTCTTTTTAAATCACGAAAAGATAAATAGTTTCCACTGCCTTTGCGGGGACTCGGACCATGGGTTATGGCAGGGGTTAGTCATGCATTACGAAGCGAGGGATCTACCGCTGAGCTATCAAGGCAGCGTTAAGATCGTGAACTAAAATCTAAAACATAAACATTAAAATGCCATATTTTTCTTTTGTTTACATAAAAATTGCAATTTTTGCCTCATTGGAATGCTCAATTTGTAAACTTTAGATTATGCGAATGCGTATATCAGACAAAATGTAGATAATGTAGATACTTAAAACAGGCAATTCACAGCTCAAACAGGGCGAACTCAGAATCGTAATTCACGTCCGGATTTTCGGGCAAAACAACGCGGGTTTGTTACATTATCATTCAAAATCAACTCTGCATATTTATAAAATATTGTTTGTAATTCAATAAGAAGTATCAAGCCTACATTCTGTCAAAATTTGAAACTAGTCGAATTGTTCGAACATCATAAAATTATTAGGTTTCAGCGAAAAATTGTCAACTTTTTCGAAGTAGTCTTTAGGCGTCATTTTGACCTTGATAATGGACGTGAAATCACTAGTAAAGTTCCATGTACTCTATTCAATATGTACGCCAAAAATTGTGATAGGTAAAAACTTGCAGTAAACATGCCATTTAGCACTGAGAATATTAATTAGTCAAAAACATGTCTTATTTGACTAATTAAAATTAGTCATGCAAAGTGATTTTTTCATAATTCATGAAAAAATGCTCTAAACGTCTTTGAAATGCTGAAAAACAATGTTTGATGTTTAAAAAATA
>JXSR01S007460.1:26177-37602 GCA_000969725.1 Ophiothrix spiculata
GGGAATACATTGACCACGTCTATTTAAAGGTGGTTTATTGGCCTTTTATGCATAAAAACATATTTTGGTGGCCATTATTGATCTCTGTTAAGCTCAATTCATACTCGGCCTCCAAACAAAATTTTTCCTACCAAACATTTGGTCGTGACGTAAAAATGACGAGTGACTCCAAACAAAAACAATTTCCATACCGCGTTCAGACCAAACCAAATTTCGCGCTAGATTGCACATGTTATTGAATTGCCATATACATTGGACCAAATGTTTGCAACCCGTTCATAGTTTAAATTTGATGGCAAATATTTGGTGACGTCACGACCAAATGTTTGGTAGGAAAAATTTTGTTTGGAGGCCGAGTATGAATTGAGCTTAAGAGTGCTATTATGAATTTGAAACATATGTTAACTACCAAAATTGTGGAGAAGTGTTTCTATTGCTACCCTCAAAGATATTTTTCCATTGACAATTTCATCAAACATTTTGGGTTTTTTTATGCTGAGTAAAGACAATTTATGTTTGATTTTTATGCATTAAGACATATTTTTGCGGCCATTTTTAAACCCTGTACGGGTGCATTTATGAATTTGAACCATGTTATCACCCCAAATTGTGGAGGAATATTTCCATTGTGACCTTCAAAGCATTTTTTCCATTGATTATTTTGAATATTCAATGTTTTTAATGCTGATTTAGGTAAATTTTTATTTGATTTTTATGCATTTTTGGGGCCATTTTGTACAGACGCCATTATGGATATGAAACAAGTTAAGCACCTAAACTAGAAAAGAATGTGTCCATTGTATCTTTGAAAGCCATTTTCCATAGATTATTTAGTGTTTTAAATGCTGATTTAAAGTAAATTTATTTGATTTTTTGTTCATAAAAACATGTTTTGGCAGCCATTTTGGACATCTGTATGAGTGCCATTTTGAATTTGAAGCATGTTAAGTAACTAATTTGTGGAGACGTTGCATTAATACTGATTAAAAGTCGACTTATTTGATTTTTTATACATTTAAACGTATTTTGGCGGCCATTTTGGATCTCTGTACGGACACTTTTATTGATATGAAACATGTTAACCACCCAAATTATGGTGGAATGTTTCCAAGAAGACCCTCAAAACCATTTAACATGGATTACATCAAAGATGTATTTTTATTGCTGGTTTTAATTCGATTTATTTAATTTTTATGCATAATAACATAATTGGGCAGCCATTTTGAATTTCATAATGGGCGACATTTTGAATTTGATACATGCTAAAGACATAACTAGGGGACATATGTAACCTTTAATGATATTTTCTGTTGAACATTTATGATATTCAACATTTTTGAAGCTGTTATGATTAATTTAACTAAAAAACCCTTTTTAACAGCCATTTTGGTGTCATTTTTGCGGCCATTTTGAATATGAGACATGCATATGCACTAATTTTGAGTTAAATATAATTCATATAGTGCCTGATGCCATTTTCACTTAACAACTTTGAACAAAAAATTGCATTGAAAAAGTACCAAAATATGATTTTTTAGCTAAAAAGGTCAATCACCTTTAAAGGTCACCAGAGGTCAAATTATTTTTGGGTCTGGGTCTACAAATGATCCTTGGGGTATGTACTAGCTGTATGCAAAGTTTCATGCTTTTATCAAAAAGTGCACAATAGGTCCAGCATAGGGGTCTTAACAGGTGTACTACAATCACTTATTGCACTAAATGTATGAAAACATAATGAATTCCCGTGATATTAAACTCTATATGAGTATATATTTATTAACACCTCTTACATTTTCACCATCTTTTATAAAAAACGTGCCATCCCTTGCACAAACGATACATCAAATCAATAGAGTACTGCTTTCTTTTTACCTTGATACAATTTCATGCCTCAGGACGATATAGGTATGCAGTATATGGAAGAAATAAACCATGACGGGTATTAGGTTTGAAAGGTTTGCTGGAAAATATGAAAAGAAAACATCATTTGTCTCTGCCTTGATTCAAGTTAAATCTGGTGTAGGGGATTCACTGATATGGACAGATAAGACGGCCAAAATTACAAATTCGCAGGGACATAGCCACAATTTGGAAAAGAAGCGATATTAGCCAAAAATCGGTAAATATGGGCACTTGTTTGAAAAAAAATTGCAAACATTTGTTTTATTTCACAGATGTCATTCTTTTTATTTTTTGCACAAAACTTCATCATCTCTCAATTTTAAGTCAAACTTTTCTAAAAATAAAATAAACCATTCTAAGTAAATGTTAACAAAATCAAGTACAGGAAGGTACCTAACAATTTTCGTAGAGTAAACTGATACAGTAGCGAAATTACAACTTTTGATATTGTTTGAAACAAAATGGTAATAAAATTCATGTAATACAGATTGTTTGCAAACTAAAAAATATTTAATCGAACAACATCGTTATGGAGACTTAATTGAATTGAAGTATTAACACTGTAAACAAGATTAGTATGTAGATATATTTCTTGAAATCCCAGTCCCTTGTCTAGTTCTTATCACTGTTGTTTGAAACAAACAGAAGTAGGGACAAATTTATTTGTAAGTGTCAAAATAGATGGCGATATTCATAAAAAAGTACGTACTACATAAATTAGATATGGTAATGAAGCATCTGACATCAATAAAATTTCATTTATCATTTCTAGGCAAAATCTTGAAAAATCAAACAACATTATCGATAATCAAATATAATAAATAATTTAAAATATGTATAGCGCCCTCATTTTGCACAAATCTGAAATTAAATAAAGAAATACCAAATATAAACGGGCATAAAATTAACTTTAACATTTCAACCGAAATGAAATAAAATTGTGAGAATGGGTTTAAAATTTTAGTATGCAACATACTCAACTTATCTGTACTGATTTTTCAACTATCTGTGAAGTAAAATATGATTTTTTTGGTTAAAAATAAATACATGTCCACCTCAAACAACAGCGTTATGTTTCTAGATGTCGAGCAATTTAGCGATAACTATATGGGTCAACTTTATAAATGGTTAGAAGGTAGTCAATAGTCAATATAGTAGGATATAGGTTCGAAAGGTGCACTGAATTAAAAACAATGATACTGAGTTGAGTTCGGTGTGTATTATAGAAAAAATTGGTTAAAAAAAAGTATTTGGGGTTTTATTTTAAAAACTCAAAAATAAATACAGCTTGTCCCAATATATGCAACGAGCAAATAAAAATAGTTACCAAAACATTAAATCATAGTGATATATGTTTTTCAAAAGTGGAGTAATTACTCTACAACATGCTTTTTGTCCCGTTTCATTTTACCACTCCAGTCCAAAGATATGACGAATTTAAGAAAGCCCCTTAAATCTACTTTGGTCCGATTTGTAAGATTATACTTCCAGCTAAAGAAATGCAAACTTGAAATGAAGAGAATTCTGCAACCAACTAGAGCGAAACCAATCCAAACCAATCGTACCTGACCTGTACCTAACATTACTCTCTAAATTCATTAGATTTAAATGGGGGACAAATCCGAATTTTGATTAAAAATCACAATCTAAAAGATTTAGAATATAATCTAATTGATTACATTTTTTAAGTTTGGATTTGTCCTCCAGGATACTCTTTTTAGATTTGTTTCTAATTTAAAAAAAAAATAGAGAGTAAGTGATGTTTTCAGTTTATTTTTAACTTAAATAGGTCAAAATTTTCAATTAAAGTACGGATCCTCCTGATACTCTCATGTTTCTTGAATCTGTTACTTCTTGTGCGACAATCGGGTAGTTTAGGATACAATTTCTACCAAAAGAGTCAAAAAAGGGATTCTAATGAAAGATGTCAACCAATGATAAGTATCTAACCGAAACAACGGCAGAAAACTGAAGACAAAGGAGTTTAAGAACTCAAGTAATTTAACGATTCATCTGGCCCGCCAAGGGGACGCAACTGGTTGATTAAATCAGACGCAACAACCTGCTTAATATCAGCAGATCATCATTAAATTGAGTCCTTATGTCATAAAATGGGTTCAAGGGATGCTTCTCCTAATAATGTGATGTTTTAGCAATTTCCATTCAACGTGTGCTCAATGACGTTACCAGAGGTGAATCTTTACAGATTAACAAATCGAACCATCAAGATTTTTCGGGTCTTTACAAAATTTGCAATAACTTTTGATTTAGAGATCGAAATTAAACAAAAAAAAATCCTGTAAAAGCCAATGGTCTACTCTATTATATTATTGTAACGTTTGCTCACCATTATGCTCTGTTGTCTCAAAATATAAGTTCAAAGTTCGTTGCGTTTTTTGTGGGACACCCTGAATTGTATGTACATGTATATGACCAAATTATTATCGAACGATAATGACAATTTATTGCTTCAATGTCAAATTTGATTTTTTATAGCCTTTGAAATGAACAGAAACATTGCATGCAATTCCACTGTATATAATTATCTGTTAATAAATTTAGTAAATTAAAAAGGTGATCATTGGTTTAATTTCATTTTAGCTTGTCGTAAAAACTCGGTAACTGCTTTTTGCAATAATTATTATACCTTATTAGACTTTTTTTAATCCTCCACTTTTTTTTTTCTGCCGTCCTCGTTCTTTTTCTGGCAGCGGTGCTCCCGTGCTCCCGTGGATTTCGTAGCCCTGCAGAGGAGAATCATTTGGAACTCAGAATTAGACCGCTGAGGACGGTGATGGTTATCAATGAAATAATCAGAATAAAAAGTACCAAGTGTTGTTGACCTGCTTTACCAATATTGATGGGTCACAATATACTTTAATTTCCACATGGCTCCGTAATCCATGGGCTTTGGTCTTGTGTTTAAAATGATACAGTGATTGAGCAACACCTAAACAAATGTAGTTTAGATTAATAGCCTCCTGAAAAGGTGGTTACGTTAATGAATATCACCACTTTTCAAAGATCTTGGTTAACTAAGAGTTATTTTACTTAGTTATCCACGAATAAGTTAATTGTTTCTTCGATATGATTGTTCGCCCTGTTCAAAATCAATCTGAATCGACTGTGCACCAATGAAAAAGATTAATTCTCAAGCACAACCCCTATCATGCAATAAGAACGCACATTTACAGGATAGGAGAAAAATCTTTGTGTTGAACAGTATTTCCCGGTACACACAGCCGTAACAATTGTTTACCGTAACATTTTCATATCCTGTCGCTGGCGACGTCTCATGCTTAAGGTCACGTAAGGTCAGGTAATGTGTATCAAATAAATGTCTGAGATGATTATAGCTAACGAGATACGAAGCAAAAATAATCCCTATTCATCATCGTGTTCCCCGACTACCCCGGTATTGTTATTATAATTACCTAACCCATTCGATCGATCAAACACTTACTTCCGTTTAAGATCGCTATAATCATTTCAGCTAAATGTTACATTGGACCGTAACATAATCAAATGTTACGGTAGTAGACCGTAACATTGACGAATGTTACGGAATACCGTAACAATCGAATCGCCATTTTCTCTTATCTTGGGGAACTTCCAATTTTCGAAAAAACAGACCCGGTAATTAACTACGTTTATAAATGCAAATCACATTATGAAGCATATTGTACAATGACAAATGGTAAATCCACTCTAAAAATGGTCTAATTTAACGTGGAATTCTGACCACTTTGTTGATCATTGTTGATGAGCACAACCTTCAAAGCCGACCATTTCGGTTTGTGATGCTCGAGTGCATTATTGGAAGGCACTGTATCAATCTTTTTAACAAATCTTGCGTCTAACGTCGCATTTCGCGTCAATATGGTACTAAAAAAAGTGTTAACATATGGCAAATTCCATCATGACAGGCGTGACTTTTGCAAGAACGTTTTTTCTAAGAATAGCTGGTAAATTTTACCTACAGGCAATACTAATGTTTCCGTATGTTTCCTATATGTTAAAGTAAACATTCCATATTGGATGCAAAAAGTGAAACATTTAATCTAACTCAATAACTGTCTTTAAAATGGGGACACAAAGTGTGTGAGACATGCGTGACCTAAACTGACACTGCCTTTTCCAAAATGTGGTTCAATGCTGAATTCTATCTCTTTCCCATGGGAGATTTGATTCCTGTTTATATTGCAGTATCTCCTTGGGGGAAACAATCAGGAAATATTTCATTTTTGGAGCTGTAGCTCTTAACTTGGAGAAATACAGGCTAAATCATTTTGTGACAGGCGTGACATTTGTGCACACTTAATAAAAACTTGATTTTAGCAATGAATCTAATGTTAGATAAATTCTTTATTTATAACAACCGGCAATGTCCTTTTCAAAAAAATGTAACCCCCTCTGGTTCTCGTATATTACTCCTTGCTGATTTTACAAGAAAATTCCAATTCAGGCAAACCTGAGCATAATTTCTTTTATCGTATATAAACTGTATATACATATTTTTTTAAAAATTCTGACTTTTAAATAATTTATTTTCAACAAATAGGAATCAGCAATGTCAAGATGTAGTTAAAAATAAAAACAATTTATAGGAGTTTTCTCTTTGCATTCCCCTTTTTCCTCATCTTCCTAAGGCCTTTTTTGTTACACGTCTTCCTTGGGGTGGTTGAAATTTGACCCTTAAAGTTATTTTGTTTGGTACTCTAGTATAATAGGGTAGAGTCTTTTCTTTCCATTTATACCACAATCATTAAAATCAGTCGAGGCGTTACGTAATTATGACGTCACAAAGTATTTCAGGACCGGAAAAAAGTCGACTTTTGGCAAAAATGGCCACATTTAAAAAAATCGCTTTAAAAGTTCCAAATGTCAGATTTTCGTCGGGTTTTTTGCTAATAAATGAAGGAATCAACAATTCTAACATAGCCTGTAAGTTTCAAGTCCCTAGGATGCAGATATTTATCAACATGGCGATTTAAAAATTTTCGAGGTGGCAACCCCCCACCCCCACCTGCTGAATTTGACGGCTTACCATAACCCCACCCCACCTTAGGTGGTACCCCCGATTTTTATCGTCAAAATGACCACAAAGGATGTAAAAACAATTACTTTTAAGTAATTGTTTCGTTTTAGAAATGCTCAGGGTCGCTTTGTTTTGCGTTTTGGTGCAATCGGCGATCATCCGTTAGGGGGGGGGGGGGGGGTAGGAAGACGAGGGTTAAACCAAATCCGGTTACTCCTTGCCAGCATATTTCAATTAAAATCAAAAATTTGAGCATAATTGCCTTTACTTGCTAAATTTACTTGCATAATTGCTAATAATGTCCTTGACATTAGGGAATATTTTGCTTTTTCAAATTATATACTTTTCTTCTGAATTATACACTTCAATTATATCAGATATACTGATGAGAAGGCTAATAATGTTATTATTGTTGTTATTCTTCATTTTAATTTTAGTTTAATTACTTCCCAGAGCTAAAAATAGTGAAAAACAAAACATGACAGGCGTAACCACACATATAGGGTAGAATCGTGACAGGCGTGACCGATTTTGAAATGTAATAGTGGAGAAATAAGCAATCACTGAATATTTGTATATTGCTTTGGAGATTAAGACAATTATAGAAGATAGATATTGATGTTTCACCAAAACATGACCTTTTAATAAAACACAGAAAAAACTTTTCATGTTTTTTGTGACAGGCGTGACATCTGATAACGACAAATTCCAACAACACACTTCTCGGCTATTGATTAACATTTATTACTAAACATGATTTTACTATAGGGAACAGACATTGAGGCTTCTTATACACTAACTAGGAAAAATCTCAGATGTTTTTTCTGTTTCAGTACCAAATCACTTTTTGGTGCAAATTTGAGGGTAAAATGTTACTAAGGCACATCCAACTTATACCTATCATAAAATAAGTTCTATTTACTTTATGGAAAAAACAAAAGTAGTTCATGAGACCTTGATTTGTTAAGTTTCAACTCATGTATTACTTTTATGTTGAATTGAACTTGAAAAAGCCATGTATGTGATACAAGATTGTGGAATTAGCCATATTAATTCGTAAAAGAGTGTATTATGTTACGCTGAACCATAACAAACAAATGTTACGGCTATGTGTACCGGGAAAGACTGTTGAAGAAACCAAGTTCCGATGTATTCCCATATGTATGTGTATTTCATCTTGTTCATATCCACCCAAAAGATTACGTTGCCTTTTGCATGACTTAAAAATGTATTGTATAAGCTTATTATCTTTGTGCGTTGTCTCATCCCCTAGGAAAAAAGAATACGGATGTCTTTTCTATACTTTATCGTGTATTGATTTCATCTTGTTCATGTCAACCGAAAAGCTCAAGTTCCATGTTGCATGACTTCGAAATTCTATTATGTACGCTTATTTTCTTTGTGCGTTGTCTCATTCCCTTGGGGAAGAAGAATACGGGTGTCTTTTCTATATATTATAATATGATGCCAACAAAGAATTAACATTCAATGTACTTTCGAGAATGATAAAACCCTTATCGTGATTAGATTGTCAACTTGCGAGAGAGTTCAAGTTTTGGTAATGCTATACTGATGTAGTGTCGCAGGTCAAATTACCTAGATAATGCTCCAGATGGAGGAAATGATATCGAAACAGGCGTTATCGCATTGTGATATTTCTTTCCCTGAAGAAAGGAAAACCATGTCTTCCTTTGTCAGTTCGCTTCTCTTACCAAAATAGGTCAGAAAGGTATTGAAAATCAACTACCTTTACATGTATTATTGTTTCTATATCATACCAAGGAATACAAAGGAAACAGGACAATTTCTCTTGTTTAAAAGATGTCACCATTTTATTTATCCTTGGTTTTTTTTATTTACCTTCTACGTGTTAGATGTTTTTTCTTCTATGAACTCGGAAACGCATCATTACAACTCATCACAGATTACCCTAAGCATTTTTTTTTTAAAGGCAAACATATGTATTTTGGCAGTAGTTTAATTTTTTAAGTTTCAAACTTTCAAAACAGAAATATCGTGAAATGACGTTTGTGTCCCGATTAAGCATTGAAGAAAAACTTCAGGGCATGATTTCTTTTCTCAAATACTATCATTATTTGTAATTTCTCTAATACACTTCACATTCAACTTTTGTACTTAAAGACATTCTTTCATATCTTTGACCCCAAATGAGAACACTTCTCTTTTACGGGAAGATAAATTGGCTCACATTAAATTACACAATTTACGCACAAATTTAGAGCTACCCATTTGAACGAAAAAGTCTGAGGGAAAAACTTTAGGTCTAGCCAACATATTTGGAAGAAAAGCCTCAGTATGTTCTCTACTAGAAGATTATGACGGTTATTTTTTAAGATTGACCAATGTTCAAGTCAAAACGATATTTAAGACTATCCAAGCATTATATACAAACTCCGTTCGATAAGGGCTTAACATAATTTTCAACATTTCAACTAAAAATTTAAAAATTTTCAAATGTTTGTCTGCTTCGATATCTGATATTTCGAATAGTTTTACACTCTATATTTCCTTGAATAGGCCGAACACATTTATACAATATCAAGTCAAATTGTTTAATTTTTTTTCACTACTTTGTTTGTCGCATCTGATAATAATTTTGAATCGAAACGTTGAAGTTGTCTTTTTTTTAATCCGCCAAACACTATTTTTCAATAATTGATTATAATATAAGTCACATAAAGTTTGGCTTCTCAAATATATGGTCAGATTATTCTGTATTTTCAATTTTTCCCGTTTTGATCATGTTTTTAATAATCATTATACTTCCCGTATGCTTGAAGTTAAGAAAATGATATCGAAACAGGCGTTATCGCATTGTGATATTTCTTTCCCCGAAGAAAAGAAAATCAGGTCTTCCTTTCAGTTCGCTTCTCTTACCAAATTAGGTAAGAAAGATATTTCAAAATCAACTACCTGTACATATATTATACTAAGAAATACAAAGTTAACAGGACAATTTCTCTTATTTGAAAGATGTCACTTTTTTATTCATCCTTGTTTTTTTATTTACTTCTACGTGTTAGATGTTTTTCTACTATAATCTCGGAAACGGATCACTACAACTAATCACAGATTACCCTAAGCATTATTCTTAAAGGCAAACATATGTATTTTGGCAGTAGTTTAATTTTCCAAATTTAAATTTACAACAGACATATCGTGAAATAATTTCAAGTAAAATGGAACTCTGATTTACGAACTTCCTATGGTCTACATATGTGATAATTCACCCAGAAATGGGGGACTTTGCGACAGAACACTTGTCAAGAAACTGATGAAAATAGGCAGCAAAAAAAAATGAAAATAATAAGAACTTCCAGCAGATTTTCTGTTGTAAAATGTGATCGCCCTGATCAATTTCAACAAGTAAGGTGTCATTTTAAAGCTAAGAAAATGTTGCGACAGATGAAATAATAAAATTAAAATTGATATCATCTTCAAAGTCCCCCCTTTCGTGATGAGCCATCACATATGCAGACAAAAAGCCCCAAGAGTTCCTACAAAGTAAGTCAAATCAGAATCAAAACACTGTTTATAACCGTTCGTTGTGACCATAGTCTTAATCAGCACCAATATTGCATCATTAATACAACCATACAATATCTATCTGCTCCGATTTAGTAAATAGTATCTGCCTTGCTAAGAACTCAACAAGTAGACAACGGGTAGCCCGTAGACAATTAGCCACCTTATTCGACCACACGTCCTCCATTCATGTGAATGATGGAAAATAAATAACTGAGATTTTCAGACACACCTGTCAAATTCTACTCTTGTTTTCATTTCATATCTATATGGTCCTGAGGCTTGTAATTATATCAAGGTAGGAAAAAAGACGCACTGTATTGATTTGATGTATCGTTTTCAGGGCAACTGGTCGGACATGTTTTTGTAAATGATGGTGGAAATGTTAGAGGCGTTTACACATTTACATTTAGTGTCACTGCACGCGAATTCATTCATATCACATTGCTTGTGATTGCTTGTGTCAGAAACTACGACACTCAGTGGTGCAGGTTAGATTAATAGAAACATTTTCATCATAATTATACGTATACCGACATCTGTATCATACTCTAAAAAACGGGGAAAAATCACTGAATTTACGAAAAAACGGTAACACGGAAATTTATGGAAAAAATATTTTCCACTACAAAAATAAAATTGTTGAAAAATGATGAGAATCAAGTATCAAATATTCCGAAAAGGGGTAAAAAAATGTCGAATTTAACTAAAAACCCCTATTTAACATTGTTGATTTCCCTACATTGTTGTTTTTGTATTGGCCTACATAGCACGGGTCATTCCGGTAATTAGGACATCATTAGGTTTGGTGTCCCATTTACTATGTGACATTTTGTTTATTTAGATTTTAACAATGAAGGCATGTATTCAAACCTACAAATTCCATTTTAAATTACAGTATTTGCATCTAATTATCAGATTATATAATATGAAACAATT
>JXSR01S007460.1:39522-49768 GCA_000969725.1 Ophiothrix spiculata
TAAAAAATGAGACCTTATGTCATTTAAAACCGTTGTTCATGCATAATTTTTTTATTCGTACATTACGCAATAAGATTAAAGATTTAAGTAATTTTGACCAATTCTGAAAATAAAACGTAGAAATCATGTTCACATAATGGTTCGATGTATTTTCGCACGTGCAAGTTGATATTAGTTTATTCATATTCAAATCCATCGAAAAAATGAAGTTGTATGTTACATTTTTCATTGCATTATATCAGCTTTTCGTGCTTTATATTCAAACTTATATTTGTTGTGTTATTCCCTCGGGATAAAGACATGATATGCATTTCCTGTTTAATTGTTGTCGACAAATAGGTTTAAAACTTCAACGTATGTAAATGTACGTTCGAAAAATTTTTAACTGTTATTATCGTGCTTATCAACTTACAAGAAGATATGTAGTCCTATACTGATGTACTGACGCACACAGGTCAAATTATCCTGGATAATAACCCCCTACAGGCCAGATGGAGTAGTTGACATCAGAGCAAGGCTTTGTTGCATTTTCTTTACCAGAAGAAAAGGAAATAGGTTTTCTTTTGTTGTTCGCTCTCCTTACCAAAATAGGTCAGGAAGATGTTTCGATATTGAAAAATAATAACATAATAATAACAGGGATTTATTGAGCACCTTTCCAGCCATGATCAAAGCACTTTACAATTTTAAAAAGTTAAACATTTACAATAACATTAAGAAATATATATATGTACATTTAAGACATGAAACATTTGAAATTTGAATAACAAAGTATATATACACATACAAAACACCAAATTGAGTATAAAAACACGAGATAATACACGATTTAAAATCTCCTACTCATTTTGGAAGCAATAGGTTTTTAAAAGTTTTTTAAAAGCTTTCACATTGGGTGCTGAGCGCAGACTTTGAGGAAGATTGTTACATAGCCGTGGCCCCAAGACAGAAAAACTATTATCACCTATACACTTTTTGGTTAAATGAATGGCGAGGCAAGATTGGTCCTTACTCGACCTCAGCTCTCGTCGGCCAGAATTATAGCAAGAAATAAAATCCTGAAGGTATAAGGGGGAGGATTTATTGAAACAATTGTACACATGCATTAAGACCTTGAAAGCTATTCGTTGCTCGACTGGTAACCAGTGTATTACTCACACAGCAAAGGAGTTGCTGATGTACGCTTAGGAACGCGACATATGAGGCGGGCAGCACGGTTTTGAAACCTCTGCAGCCGGCTAATTTCGGAAGATGACAAACCAGCTAGCAGTGAGTTACAATAGTCGAGCCTAGATAGGACTAGCGAACTTAGTGCATGTGCACAAGTTGACGGTTCAATATAATTCCGGATACGACTTATATTACGCAAATGAAAATTGATATTCTTACACAAGGAACTCACATGATATTTCATAGTGAGATGATTATCAAAGAAAATACCAAGATTGTTGACAGAACGAGATGTTTCGATTACTGATTCGCCAATCTTCGAGTTGAATATAGCAGCTGAATGACAAGGTGATGATATAACAAACAGTTCTGTCTTAGCATCATTCAGTCTGAGCTTATTAGTAAGCATCCATGATCTAATTTCCTTGATGCAGTCAGAAAGCCTCGACTTTGCAGCAGCCATATCCGCCTCAGACTTAGGATCGAAACTTGTATACAATTGCCTATCATCAGCATATATATTATAGCAAACTTCAAAACGCTTGAGTATCTTTGTAACAGGTTGAGCATAAGCTGTAAAGATTTGCGGACCAGCAATCGAACCCTGAGGCACACCATTTTGGAGAACATGACCTTTGGAGTTATCATCCAAAACACAGACCCTGGTTTTCCGGTTTTCCAAGTAACTGCTAAATAAATTGATAGCAGAGCCCGTGACATCAAACTAATTCTGCATCCGATCAATAAGAATTTTGTGATCTATTGTATCGAATGCAGAGGACAAGTTCAGAAGCACCAAAATGATAGCTCTACCTTTGTCCAACTCACAGAGAAAGTAATTTTTAACCTTTAACAGAGTTGTTTCTTTAATATGAGAGGATTGGTAAGCAGACTGAAATAATTCGCTGAGATTGCTATCATGAAGATGCTTCTTGAATCTGGAGACAGCAGGATACTCGATGATTTCACCAAGAGTAGGGAGGTTAAAAAACGGCCGGTAATTTTTCAAAACATCAGGATCGAGATTTGTTTCTTGATAAGCGGGGTGATTACAGCTTGTCTCAAACTAAGTGAAAAAATTCCCAACCTAAAGGAATTATTAATGATAGAACGGATAATTGGAACAAAAATTTCAGAACAACGTTTTACTAACCATGTAGGGAGTGGATAGAGAGGGCTGGATTTATTGGGCAAATTTGAAATGATCTCCTCAACTTCCTTTTCACTAACATCAGAAAACTCTCCAATGGTTAGATATTGTATCTACAGTTATTGCACTTGAATTTTTGCACATCAGATACAGTACAATTTTGGTGGTCATCAGAATCTTTCGTATTATCATGATTATTGCACCATTGGTCAAGTTCTGCTCTTAGATTGCACACCTTACCAGTAAAAAGGGAAGCAAAGGTTGAAATATTATTACTTCAGTTTCATATCAAGTAATACCCTCGTCTTCCTAAGCCTTTTTTGTAACACGTCTTCTTCAGGGGGTGGTGGTGGTTTCCATCCCCGGTGATTTGAAATTGGGACCCCCAAAGTTATACTGTTTGGAACTATAGTATAGGGTAGGGTCTCTTCTTTCCATTGATACTAAGATCATGAAAATCGGTCGAGGCGTTACGTAATTATGACGTCACAAAGTATTTCCGGACCGACAAAAATTGGCCACTTCGTTATAAAAGTTAATGTTCGATTTTCGTCGGGTGTTTTGCTAATAAATGAAGGAATCCACAATCCTAACATGTCTTGTAAGTTTCAAGTCAATGTCAAGCAGATATTTTTCAAAATGGCGATTTAAAAATTTTCGAGGTGGCAACCACCCCCCTACACCCAGACTTTGACGGCCTACCATATTCGCACCTCAGGTGGTACCCCCGATTTTTTTTCCATCAAAATGACAACAAAGGATGTAAAAACAATTACCTAAATGCTCAGGGTCGCTTTATTAAATGCGTTTTGGTGCAATTGGCGATCATCCGTAACCACCCCCACTTAGGAAGACGAGGGTTAATATTATGAATCTTTCTCTGATTCGCGAATGCACAATGAGAGTATTATATTAATGTGTTAAAAATAGGCCTACATATCTTTTTACATGCTAGATGTTTACTTTGAGCTTACTCCTAAAACACAATACTAAATTTAAAATTGTATCGTTGTTACAATCCTGATTTTCTGAAATATCAAATTTATACTTTTTAGTATCAAAATAATATAAAACAGAAATATATATATCGTATATTCAAAGCTTTTCCAGTAGCTGTAAAGAAAAAATATCAATTTTTTTGAATTTTTGAATTTGTACGCACAAAAGAGGTTTAACAGTTAGACCAGGTTTAGAGTTAGACCTGGTTTAAGTCAAATTTTGTATCACAGCTAAATATATTTTGCAACCAATTTTGTCATATTTTGTGTTGTCTGTAAACTTTTTGGTTTAATCTTCAACATTTTAAAGCTTTTGCATTTCAAAAATGCTTCAGAAGGTTCTTTTATGGCAGAAGTAATTTTGACTTAGACCCGGTCTAACTTTAAACCCATTCTAAGTCTTAACCTCTTTTGTGCAAACGGACCATAGTGATTTAAATGATGTGAAACTGTAGACCAATGGGTGTGTGAATACAAATTGAAGCGTTGGCAGTTTTGATAAAAGCCACATCCATTGTATAATATATAGTAAACTTACATTTCAATTAACAAGAGAATAATTAAATGTAACATGTTATCTCCGATATAATTAATTCTGGCAAAACATTCACCGTTATCAATTCAATTGAGTGCCCTCATTTTTTGAAAGAAATCAATAGTCATCTTGACCAGTTAAAGTGTAATTGAATTGTTAACGGTGGCGACTTTAACTATGTGCAAGATTTATAGATAACAAATAATAATACTGGCAGAATGCAAGCCTTCTTTTCCACTTATAAGAGGTTGGTTTCATATTTTGCTAACGCATGCAGGTCAAATTATCCAAGATAAATAGTTTATATGGAGTAGATGATATCAAAACCAGGTTTTGTTACATTTGTTTATTCCTTCCCAAAAGAAAATCAGACTTTCCTTTGTCAAAATATCGGTTTGCTGTATTCTACATTCATTATATGTTATATCTTCTTTTCTTTTCATTGCTTCTTTTTCTGCTTTTTCTACTTCCTTTGTTTGTTAGCTATAATTCTTACTAAAGTAGGTCAGAAAGGTATTTCCAAATGAAAGTGTTGAAATATTATTGCTTCGAGGTCATATAAATATCCGATTTTCAAGCGGGTTTTTGCTAAATATTGTTTTACCTAAATACCAAGTTTGAACTGGATATCTGCTATATAAATGAATAAAAAGTATATACATTTTTAGAATCACGGAGTTACACCAACCCTCCTGACCTCCGAACTTTGAACGGACACTGTATCCGCCTGAAGGTGGAAGGGTCGATTTTTCCCCCTCTAAAATAAGCGGGAAAAGATAAACTTAGAGGTACACCAAGTCGCCTTGCGCTGCACACGAGGATATTTTAGCGGCAGAAACAAAATCTGTAGGGGGTTGATGCAACTTCGTATATAGAACTAGGGTTAAGGTACACAGAGGCAATATGCACGATAGGAGTGTTATGTCATTTGTCCAAAGATGTGTGTACATCAAATTCAATACTAACCTAATTAAAGATCCATATTACGCGTTATTTTCAGATATGGAAAATTGCATGTATGTTTTCTCAAGTCTGATTCCAAGTTTTAAACTTTACATGTGTATATACCCTATACTCTTGATCATAAGAACCCCTCAGCTCCTCTTCAAATCCTGATGTGGTGAAAAATTACAATGTCCTCCTATTAACTTGTTTTATTTTATCCACCAGATCAGCAATTACTTTCATATTTTGTGTTTCCAAACAGTAATTGTTTGCCATGTCTGGATTTGAATGTGTTCTCAATATTAACCTATATTATATATCCTAATGTTTTATGAATGCATTAATCAATAAGTTTTTTCTTTCACACATTTGAAATAAAATATATTCTTTTAAGGAAGTAAGGGAATGCCAGTGATTTTACTCAAAACCCTGCTTGTATCCTGGTTTTCTAGAACTTCTAGAAGGCCTTAGTATATCGACTTGTTGAACAGCTCCTCTCTTTTCACGGGTTTAATCACAACCTCCTTAAGGTGCGTTTACATTGCGACGTATTGGGGGTAACTACAAGCAACGTAGACCTGCGAATTGCAGTTTTGAATTTTACGCCGGTCCTCGTTAGTTAAAGTCAGTTCATGTTGGCACACGCCTCTAACCTACGCAGGTTGTCGTAACTAACGGTTGCTTTCAGTTACAAGTTTTACAATTTTCGGATGACATAGAATAAGATTTGATGTCGTTGAGATCTCGTTGGCCACCGCAACCCTCAGTTCTTTGACGTTTCTATGCCGTTTGTAGCAGTCTGTATTCGTTTAGAGGTCGTCATAATTCGTTGGTAATCGTTGTCAACAACAGTGGGTTGCAGGGATGTGAGTATGAATGATTGTACCACCCGCACAAACCTCAAGTCACGTTTCTGTTGTCGTGACCAGTCGATAGCATTCGTTCCTTTACGTCAGCCTTCGTCAGTATTTGCCGCCTCACTACGTTGCTTACAGTTGTTCATCGACGAGAAGTCGTCACCCAACGTCAAGCCAAACTTTTCACTTGTTGCCGTGGTGTCGCTGAGACTCGGTACTATCCGTCAACAAACTTTGATTTTTCATCTTTACTCGTTGCTTATCGACTATGATTTTATGATTTTGGAATACGTTACCCTACGTTGAGGGCCATTTCGTCGCAATGTAAACGCACCTTTAGTTGTCGTTAGTTGTATATACTTTGTTTTGTTCCTTTTTTTGTTTAAATTGGTTTTAGTGGCTTTTTCATCGTATAATGCAATTCGATCTCAGGGCTGTCAGTTTATTTTAAAATTGACATATTTATTTATAAATTCGTAGCTAGCGTCTGACGGTTGATCTTCTCGACTCTAGTTCAAAATACAATATTTTCAGAATTTGATTTTTATCTTGAACTAAAATATTAGTACGAATTGTAATGTTTCTTGGAAGGCAGGGTATTAGTTGTCTTTAAAACGTTGTGATCTTTGTTATTTTTGAACTTTATCAAACTGCCCAAAAGAGTTTTCATATTACTATAAATCAGTAGAAACAATAAATGCAATAGACAATAAGTAAACAAAATAATTAGTCACGCGGTGTTTATTCAGCTCGTTAAGTAACGGAACCAAATTGTTTAAATTAAGTACAGATCCAGAAATGTAAACACAATTAGAATGTTAAAGCTTTTACTGCGAATTCTATTCCTCTGAGCAGACAAATTACGAGATATTTGAGGGTTTTGATTATCAATGACATCGGTTTTACATTCACATAATTCATGTCAGCACCTATATTCGAAAAGTTAACCCCCAAGAAACTAAATTGAAAACTTTGATTTGTAAATATTTTGTACTTTTCAAAGCAAAGCTTTGCTAAGTTGTTTTCCCACAAAGCTTTGCGCATTCGTCACATTCATTCTTATTACAAAAACTACTCACCTAGGTAAGCATTTTCACGTATAAAAAGCATAGAGTGTTGTTGCGTTTTGGACGTTTAACAAAATGGCTATTCCATTATATTCATCTCTTCCTTGTGCTCTTTAAAGTTAAGAATATCCTTCGATGGTCAAAAGCACCTGCAGCCCGAAGGTTCAGTATTTAGTAGATGGTATTTCAAGATTATTGTAACCCTAGGTTAGTTACGCACAGGTGGAATCGTGTTAAGCTATCAAACACCGCAATAGATAGATACCCTAAGGAAAACGTTGGTAAAGCCCAGACATAGGTTTCTACTTGTTGGCTTCACAAAACACCTACACACCTACACACACTAGATGGTGCTATTTAGTTAAACATATCTGACTTTAAAATATATCTTTGTTACAGCAAATATAATCCACTTTCGAATTTACAAAATCATTAATTTTGGTAAAAATAGACATTTGCTCGATTCATGTTGTGGTGTTTCTTTCTTTCAACCACAACCTTTGAAGAGCCAAAATTGCCCTAACGGGTGTTAAAAATAAATAGGGTGTATTTTTAATTCTTATAACAACACATCATGCTTGCAAATATGTAAACCTGAAAATGGGAAGAGACACCATTTAATTCTGCTTCGAAATTCCACTCACAAATATGCGGATGTAAAAAACACGCTGACATTAACATTTTTGTTTGGTAGTTTTCTATATTGGTTCAAATGTATAAGGAATCTAATATCTAACCATATATAGATATTAGCTAATAAATGTTAATACCGTGTTTATGAAAATACTAGTATACTAACAGACACCGTAATTCTAATTGAGGACCCTATAGAACCAAAAGGGGGTTAAGTCACATTGGGTACAAACTGATAGCATGGCACAAACATAATATCATTTGTGTTGTCTTGAATGGTATTGCTGTATCTCGCAGTGAATCTTACACATGCTCTGATCATCAAATTACTACAAAACTTGTACAGAATGTAGAAATGAGAATTCTGTAGCAGGAAATTGACACAACTCAATTTTCAAGATTTTGTGACTTAACCCCCTTTTAGTTATAGGGTCCTCAATTGACATGCCGCATATGCAGTCATTTGCCATACCCATATTGAGATTTTATTTGCCATGCCAGACGTGATGCACAATTTGATAGATCTGTAAACACTAAACACTCTGTGAAGCTCTGAGGGAATGTTAAATGCATTCTTTATTCATGCCCTAGTTTCAACTTTCAAACAATCGATTTAATAGTCTTGTTTTGTAGGATATTCCGGACACATGCACCTGATTGTGTCTTCGTTAAACTATGAAAACAACCGTCGACTGAAAACTGATGACATCTTAATGGAGTGTTCATTTTTGGTTTACTTGTGTCTTGGTCCTACTGTAACTGGCGATGCGTTCGCCACATTCCTAATGCATCGGAGAAGCATCAAATATTATTACGAAGTTTTGTGCAATTGTTTGTACTTTTATGTGACAAAGAAAACATCTTTAATGAGATGATTTTTAGTTATGGATGAAGTATCTATATAGAAGAAGATTGGCTAAAAAAGAAAATGGGATAAGGTTTGGTCATAGAGAACCCGCTGTAATCTTGACATCTTAAATGCTTCGGGAAAGTATCGCGAAAGGTTCCAAAAACATCACCGCGACATAGCCTCGGGGAGAGAATTGACGATGTTTTAAAAATGTCTCAGTTCATCTGAAAAAAAATCATTGTGCCATTAAAAATTTTAGTACTCACATTGCATATTAAGTTCACCAAGGAGGGTCTCAGCGACAACAAACTTCCGTTTCTAGACTGTCTTGTGTTTGTGGCCCGGTTTGTGGAAGCCGATCGCTCATTATCTCTGCCTGTGTTTAGAAAACAGACACACACAGATCAATGTTTACAATTTGCGTCAAATCATCCACTTATTCAAAGACTTGGTGTTGTGAAAACCTTGTTTTTACCGCGCCGATTCTATCATCACTTAACCATCTGACAAATTTTCAGAAGAAAACATCTTCGCCAAGCACTTCGTGAATGTGGGCACAATGATGCTGCGGTTGAAATTAGGTGACAAATCTGCCAAATTAGATGTGCCCTCAAATACATCATGGGGTGGCACAAGTATGACTTACCATACCACGGTGAACTATCCGAGAAACGTAAACGCATTTTCAAGGAGTACAACATTTCCACTCACTTTGAACCTACTAACACTATCCGCCAATGTTTGCTTCACCCCAAGGATAAACAACCAAAGGGCCGTTTAGGGGTCTCTTCAAAACTGCAAAATCCATTTTAGCTTCAAATCATCTTATATATTTCATAAACAAAAAAATATTTGATTGGTGAACATACAAAAGTAAATGTAAAAGTGTTTTTTTTTATTGCAAAGCCTTACTTTCCTAAGCTTTCATCGACCTACTTTTGAAAATAGTTATCCTATCTGCAATACTTACACCATCTTATTAATTGTGGAAAAGGAAAAAGATGTGAAAAAAGTGACTAAAGCTGTTATTGCATTTTATCGTTTCCTATCGTTGACGGGGTTTTCTAATTTTCCAATGTAATAAATAAATTTAATGGGAGATAATAGACTTATAGATAGGAATATTTCATTTCATATTATATTAATATCGCCCCACTTTTGACTACAACTGTATTTTGAAATGAACACAAGTTTTGATAGTATTCTCACCATAGATTAAGATATTTCTACTCTCCAAAATTATATGCCATATTTCTAGATTTCTAGAAGGCTTGATTTTCATCAATTTTACAAATTCTTAGTAAAAAGACACATAAACATCAAACACGAATCGTGTTGACCTATATCTTACATAGTATCAACCTAAAGACGATTTATTTATCTTTTTATCTGCAATTCAACTTCTAGCAAAGTCTACACGACATTGCTTTTTCATAAAGTTTTACATTTTTGAAAATGCTGGCTAAACATGACACGATTCAGAATCAATAAAAGTGATATAATATGTACTACTATACCTCATAAATATTTATTAGGAAACCACGAAATACAATCGGTAAGTTAAAACTGATGCGCATCACAGCATTGTGCCTACTACCACCAAGTGCGCGTAAAGCCCACGCAGGGAAAAAATTGAGAAACTATCGCACCCCTGTAAACATACACTAGCGGTTTAAAGTATTTCCGCACAAACTCATTATTCAGCCATATCTCAGAAGGTGTTTATAAGAAAACTATCTGGAAACTTATGTTGCTTTTGGTAAGATCTGATAGGTAATCTAGTTAAGTGTAAAGTTGAACATCGAATGGGATCAACCCCCTCGTGTACGGATAGGGGGCAACAACACAAATGGGTCGAAAAACGTGATTATTAAGTCAAATTTGATTTGACAACGCCTTGGTCAAGGTCACTTCACCACTCAAGTTGAGTAGTCATATGGAATATGTATATGTCATTAAGTCAAATTTGATTTGACAACGCCTTGGTCAAGGTCACTTCACCACTCAAGTTGAGTAGTCATATGGAATATGTATATGTCAT
>JXSR01S007461.1:0-20734 GCA_000969725.1 Ophiothrix spiculata
ACTTAAATCAGTGTTCCAAATGTGCACCTCTGGAATGTGGTTAAAATAGTACATTTCAAGTACAGTACTAGAAATGTACTCAATTTTTTCCAGGGAACTTAGGCAGCATATATAACCTAAAAATGCTAAGGCCCTGTGCAGACTCCACTATCGTATAGAATATTTTGGTTAGAATATTCTATGCTGACGACAAAATGACGTAGGTCATCGCATAAAACTGTGTGTTTATTCGATGACCTACGTCATTTTGTTGTCAGTATAGAATATTCTAACCAAAATATTCTATACGATAGTGGAGTCTGCACCGGGCCAAATTCTAACAGTTTTTATACAGATCGGATTCTAAACATTTTGTACAACTTGCAATAAGATGGTATCGGTTCAGTGTTGACATCATTTTTAACTTTTTGAAAACAATTGTAGATTATGAAGATGTTTTGAATAATTGTAAATTCACATGAAATATTTAGCTAGTTCAAATGTTCTGTCCGTTATCTCATTAAAGGACAAAGGATTTTGTTAACTAAATCGTAAATGACAATAGAAGTATCGAATTAATTTTACCGCACAAAAGAGGCCTGTCAATCACAGTATAGGATAGGCTATTGTCTTCGACGAAAAGCATAACGCCTAGAGATTTTTAGTTCTGCTTTCTATCGTGTAAACACAAAAGGACTGTCAAGGATTGCAATTTCTCAAGTGGGGATTATATATACTTATTGACTCCAGTGATAGAATAACTAATGGGTTAACAAAATATTTTACTACGGATTACAAAATGCATTGTTATGTACGGACAGAACATTTGAACTGACGAATTGCATATAGTCTTAATATTATGTGTGCCAATTAAGTGAAATTTCAAGTGTATAACATAACCAGAAATAATAATGTTATTGTTTTTCTCTGACAACCTCACAGGCGTTCTATGTAGGCTGATAATTATAGTTACCATGCTCAATGGGGCATAGTGCTATACTTTAAATTCGATTTTTGACAATTTTTTATTTTCTGAATTGCCTTACACGCAAGGTTAGCTGGTATTTCCTGTCCTGGGAAATACCGGGGTAAATATCACTGGTCAAAGTGGGAAATACAGGGAAATACTTGAAAGAAGAGGTGTTTTATGCTTTAATACATTAATTATGGGTTTTTTTTACCTACCACAGACATGCACATATGTGATGGCTCACCCTGAAAGGGGGGACTTTGCAGATGATATCAATTTTGATTTTTTTCATTTCATCTATTGCATTTTCTAAGCTAAAAAATGACCCCTTGCTTGTTGAAATTTATCAAGCCGATCAAATTTTACAACAGAAAATCTGCTGGAATTTCTTATTATTTTCTTTATTTTTTGCGGCCTATTTTCACCTGTTTCTTGAAAAGTGTTCTGTTGCAAAGTCCCCCTTTTGGGGGCAAGTCATCACATATAAGACACAAAAATCATTCCCCTAGGGTGGAGAGGGGTAAGTGGTGTTTTCAGCTAGATATACAGTGGATGACTGTTTATGGCTGCAAAATATACAATGACTTGCAAACCCTCAAGTTAAGATTTGAGAACAACATGTGCAGGGAAGAGACAAAAGAGTTTAATTGAGAGAAATTTATGATTTTGAAAATAAGAAAAATGTTTTTTTAAATGCTTTAATTCAGTTAATAGTATGCTTTTGGCCAACTCGACACTCTTTTAAGGAGTTTTGAAAAATATATTATCAACAGCAGTTTGAACTTACAACACTGTTTTGTGTGTGTTTCTTAAGATAAAATAATTAGACCCCTGAACAGCAACATCATGTATCATAGACATTGAATATAAAACATGCCTTTTGCAAATTTGTGTCATAAATAATTTTATTATTGAAGCAAATTAATTTAAAATGTTTCATATAACATTCTAATGACAAAAACATACTTACGTTAGGTTAATCCCCATGGGGTCTTGAAAATACATATTCATTGAATGGTATTTCCCATGTATTGACCAGGTATTTCCTGGGATTTTCCAGTATTTCCCACCTACGCGGAAAATACTAGTATTTCCCGGGAAATAGCCAACCTTGTTACACGGTTACATCAATTCATTTATTGAAAAGGAAAAGGGAAAGTATGAAATTTTATATATCGTTTTAAAGCTGAGAATATGAGGACTATATGTAATAAACTTGTTTTTGAAAACACGACTTTCCTTTCATTTTGTTGGAGCACCACATATGATAAGCAAGAAATTGGCATTTTTAGCAATGAGATATATCTTAAGCACTGTACGCTTTGAGCCTTGCCCACAAACGCAGCTCGTCAGGAGTAACACACATGGTTTTATGCATGAATATAAGAATGATGTACATGTAAGATCAAGTTTACTTAGAATGCAAGATACAGTATGCCAGAAAGCCCGGGATAAAACCTTTGAAATAGTGGCCTACACTCTCACACGTGTCTGACACCCCTTTGGGGCCAAGCCACCTTAATTAACTAATAACGCTGGTCAGAACTAGACTGGTATTCTTATTGTAAGGTTGTTGGTCATAAGTATGGCTTAAAAAGGCAACTTAAAACATTTTTTTTTATAATTGGTTTTCTTTATAGATTTTATACTTGTGCTGGTTATAACCGTTGTAGCAGTTAGCTTCAACAACTTTTTCAAGGGAACCACTCAGATCCAGCATTTTACCCAGACTGAAGGCAACAGTAATGCTCACTGCAAATGTGTGGATGGGGTACCAGGACACCAGGGACCTGCAGGACATAATGGTCTTCCTGGACGGGACGGACTGAGAGGAGAGAAAGGAGATCCCGGGACAAGCATTAAAGAAGACAATGGAGATTTTGGGACAAACATTAAAGGACCCAAGGGGGACATTGGACAAGATCTTCCTGGACCAAAAGGACAAAGAGGACAGAAAGGGGATCGGGGTTTATCTGGAGAGGGAAAAACTGGACCAAAAGGACCAGCAGGTCCAAGTGGAAAACAAGGTTTGCCGGGAGAGCCAGGTGTAGGTGGTTCCAAAGGAGACAAAGGAGATAGTGGATGTACAAGAAAGTCTGCATTTATGGCAATAAAAACAAACCGACAAATTGGTTCTCCACATGATACAGTAACCTTTCAAGAAGCGCCGACAAATATCAAAGGTGTTTTCAGTCTTGCAACCAACATATTTACATGTCAAATTCCTGGAACGTATTTCTTTACCTTTTCAATGCTTATATATCAACCTAATCAATTTTTTATTGAACTTGTCAAAAATGGTCAACAGATTGTGACTGCACATACTCGTACTGGGGGGTTTAACGATGACGTTGACATGGCTAGTATGTCGGTTGTTCTAAATCTGGTGATCGGAGAACAGGTTTGGTTAAGGTTTGATAATACAGGTCAAGTGTTCAGTGACAGTAGACACATTTGCAACTTTTCTGGTTTTCTCTTGTATGAGAACTATTAAAGTTGATCCTACATTCAGAGAATTAGTAGTGAATTGAATGAACAGATGCCATATTTAAGTTCTTAAAATCAAATTCAAATGTTGGTACTCAAAGATATAACATAACATAACATAACATAATTTATTTCTGCCACACACGCACATTACAGTAACTGACATATCAAAAAATAGTACGGGAGGACGGGAAATAAGCATTAAGCCTGTCGAGTCCCAGACTCCAAATTACTTAAATAGAATATAAACAAAATTGAAAAAGCATACCATCCTCCCATTCCACAATGCGATAGCCACAGAGCAAAAAGAAAGACTGGTATGGTTTATTAAATGATATAAAAAATAAAGATTAAATTGATTTTATATGATAATTATAACAACTTTTTTGCTACACGTAATATTTATAAATTCTGTTCTTGTTTTTTAATATAATCAGCGATGAGAGCATTTTATATGAATATTTGAAAGACTTTATATTACTACTCACTTTAATATGTTTAGGTATATTATTCCAGGTCTTGACACCTTGATAGGAAATGGATTTATTGCAAAATTCAAGTTTACCCTTAGGAAATTTAAAATTAGAAGCATTTCTAGTGTAATAATTGTGGTTATCGCTATTAATATTGAACATATTGTTAAGTGAATCTGGCAGTAAGTTGAAACTGAATTTATACATAAAGGTGCCAATGTGTATGTTGCAAAGATCCAAAACTTTAAGTTGATCATATTTTATAACAAGTTGGTTCGCGAACCACACGTCTCGCCTGATGGCAGTTCGTAAAGGATTTTAGCAGAAAAAATTCCTTTTCTAAATTGTTAACCTTACTGGTAAGTGTTTGTTCCTCATTGGTTCAAGGTTTAAACCAGAAGTTTGTTTGATGTGGGGGTCAAGGGTTAACAAGGTATGGCCATAACTTTGAAATGGCCTTGGATGACCTGAAGTCATTTTTGACCTTGCAATGAGGTTGGGGTTTTTTTTTTGGTTTTTTTGCTCTTGAAATGACCTGTGGTAAATATTTAGACCATTTTGGAATATTGACCTCAAATGACCTTTTCACCTTTACTGACCCCAACCTTGGGCCAAGGGCTATCCAAGGTCCAAGGGTGCATAACATATTGCTGAGACCTTAAATTGATCTTAATAACCTTAGGTCATCTTTTTGTCCATGTTGGAAATTTGCCCTCAAATGACCTTTTGACCTTGACTGACCTTGACCTTGGGTCAAAGACCTTCCATGGTCTAAGTTTAATCTATACAGGGTTTTTGGTTCATGAGTTACAGCTGTGACCTTGAATTTACCTCGGATGACCCAAGGTGACCTTGAAATAACTATTGACCTTGAAATAACCTCAGGTCAACCTTTTGTCTATTTTGAAAATTTACCCTTAAATGGCATTTTGACCTTGACTGACCTTGACCTTGGGTCAAAGGCTATCCATGGTTTAAGTTTAATCCATGCAGGGTCAAGGGTTCATGAGCTATAGCTGTGACCTTGAAATGACCTCGGATGACCTCAGATCAACTTCTTGAACATTTATGAGATTCGACCTCAAATGACCTTTTGACCTTGACCACACATCCCAAAAGTTTGGCAGCGCAAGTTTATCCTGTGACCCTTCATGTCACCAAGTTTCGTTACCGTAGGCCTTACGGTTCCGGAGATATGCTGCGGACAGCGCACAGTGGATGGCAGACGGCGGACAGAAAAGTGACTGGTATGTTTCTTCCTCACTATGTTCAGGCGAGACAAAAAGTGGGTTACTAGGACTTCTGTATTCACTATGACTTATAGCTCGTTAAGTTCTTTAATGAAAATGTGATAAAATCATACTATAGTGAAGTTTTATTTTATACAAGATACCTATGCTACTTGAACACTTTTTACAGAGTTCATTATATGATTCTTCCAACTTAAGTTTTGATCAATAGTTACTCCAAGGAACTTACATGAAGTCACAATATTCATTTCAATATTATCAAGAGAAATCCCATCAAAAGTCTTGTTCACACCACACTGATGTTGTCGTGAGGTGTTTCTAGATCATAGCAATCCTTAGACGATGTTACAGCCAAACTATATCTGTGAGTACCAACATTTGGATATGATTTTGAGAGCTTTAATATTATTTGAACTAATTATAAGAACAATCCTAATGAATCTATTTCAAATTGAAAGGTATATTGTCTATTTCACAAACATGAGCCATTTCAAATGTCAAAAATGAAAAAAAAAAATAAAGTTCCTTTAAATAACTTATTTTATCATTATCAACACATCAACAAGTCTCTGATGTCAAATCCATAACGTTTCTCAACACCACTATGCACACTTTCTGATATTGGAACTTTAAAAATTAGCCATTGAAATACTGTGGTAATGATATTGCTGTGAATTATACTATCCTAATTCTGATACGCCTGTCGTTGCGCAGGTAACAAAACGTTAGCGCAAGCTGGCAAGTACATGTCAAAAATCTTTCTTATATCTACGATGAAAGTATCTATGGAAATGTCATTTCTTCCTGTGGAACAGCTTCAAAACATGTCCTGATCACATAAAGCAAAATACCGATTGGTCCAAAACTTTGTTGGAATTAGATGACAAATGATGATAATGATATTGACTTATGTACATACCGCTATGGTGCGCGGCAAAGTTGAAATGAATCGAAGCTGAATATTCATTTCAGCTGATATCCCGTGTAAGCTGTTTTAATCCAAATTCAGATACAGTTATCAAAATTTTGATACGGGGTATCCAAATTCAGATACGTATCCGAATTGTGAGTTCTGCCGAACTGATATAGAGTTCCAATATGTTATCTTTCTAATTTCAAATCAATTTTGTACACCTATTATACTGATATAGTGTAGTGGACTTGCATTTTTACCAACTTGTAGGTCTTCAACAGTCAATATCAAGATAATCAAGGATTAAAAGTATGGAAACCATATAAGTCTGTAAAGAGTACATCAAGTGCAACTAGAAATAAGTTACATCAAATACAGCAGGTGTTTCATAAAGATTTTTGGGGCAGAGAACAAAATGCAAAATGACTCATATTTTTGAAGAATGGACAATATATTCTATTTTACATAGACAGCAAAATAAGATTTAAAAATTTCATTAACTTCCTTATAGTTATGATAAAAAAGCTAATCAAATATGTAAATTGCAAAATATATGACAAGAAAACAAATAACCAAATTCTGTTGAAAAGCTCTATCACTGATTTCAGTGTCTACACCCACCCAGTGTCCAACATTGTTTAGCCACAGCATGCCGCACGCTGCCTGGGCTCATTACTGGGTCCGTGGGAGGGGAGATCAGGGGAACAGTACTAGTTCTAGAAAAGCTCTATAATCCGCTCAAGAGACATAATAATTCCTTAAAGCAATACTATAAAGTGTTAAAAACAAAGCGCCCCCTGTCACCCATGACCTTTGAATTGTTTAGCTTATTGGATTCTTTTGGGTAGATATTAATACCCTCCAAATGAATTGGCTTAATTATGCTTACTTTTTCTGTTATGGCCATTTGTTGAATTAAATTCAGGATCCTGAATTTAATTCCACATGGATTAGTATAGGAAAGCATGCATGTCTTATGTATCAATTTTTCAGTGGCAAAACAATTTTTTGACAAAATACACTTTAAAATACTTTTAGATAGTCATATTCCTTCATTTAATGCTGTTTTTACTATAAACCATTTTTGATCAAAATATTGTAGTATTGCTTTAACTATGGTCCACTTTTGCAAACTCACATTGAACTGTTACAAAACACAGTTTTTGTGATATTTATGATTATTTTACTGCATTCATGTCTTAACACCACCTCACTATATAAATGCTACTTCTAGGTTTTGATTTATTGGGATTTTCATTAATTGGGATATAATTTTTTAAACAGACCTAACAATTGTCCCAGGGACACGATATTTTTGCTGTATAAATTAAGCTATTATGGTTTTAGGGGTGTTGTACAGAACTGGTTTTATAATTATTTAAGCAATAGAACACAGTACGTAAGTTACAAAGACAAAAAATCTGATTATAAAAATGTTCATTGTGGTGTACCTCAAGGATCAATTCTTGGTCCCCTTCTCTTTATTATCTACATAAACAATATTACATGTACATCAAAAATTTTAGATTTGATATTCTTTGCCGATGATACGACCATAACATATTCATGTGAAAATATTGCAATTGAACAAACACTTGTTAATTCTGAGCTATGTAAAATTACTAATTGGTTTAAAGCAAATAAGTTATCTGTTTTAAAATGTAAACAAAACAAATTTCATGATTATGGGTACACCCAGAATGACTTCGATTGATTCCGATATAAATCAAGAGATCATGTAATTCTTGATGGTACAACTCTAGAGCGTGTTGAAAAATATAAATCTTGGGAGTCTTGATTGATGAAAACATCACATGGAAACATCATATTTGTAGCATTTCTAAATCAATTTCAAGAAATGTTGGAGTTGTAAACAAACTCAAACACAACCTACCCGAACGTATACTGCTTACTTCATACAGCACCCTAGCAGCGCTGCACCCTAGTATTGCCATATCTGAAATATGGAATTCTGGCTTGGGGTAAAGCGAACAAAACATATTTAGACAAGATAAAATTTATAAGTTACAAAAATGGGTTTTGAGATCAATGCCGAACTACCATTATCGAAGTCATTCTGGTCCTCTCTTAAAAAAATATCACATTTTAAACATTTATGATATGTATAATGTTGAACTTCGTATATTCATGTATAAGCATTGTTATAACTTATTGCCAAAGTCATTCAATAGGTTCTTTACAAAATGCGATCCATAGTAATCATACCAGGAACATGGCTAATTATGAGCATACAAAAAACAAACTAGTATTTGGTGGCATTTCATTAGGTGGGTATGCTGAAAAGGTGGTGTTGTTACATTTTTTCGTGGGTTCTCGAACTTAATTTGATGTAAATTCACTATTCCTTGGCCTATTGACTTGTTTAATGTCTCATTTAAAAGCTTACACTTTCTGCTATCTGTGGCAGTAATTTGGTCTTCATGGGTTACATAATTTAGGAGAGACAATGGTTTGAACTTGGCAGTACAAGGGTGGTGGTGCCTAAGGATGCGGTGCCTACGGATGCGGTAGATACCCAAATTGAGACAATATCGCCATTTTGGAAGGTTTGACACTGCTGGAACATTCACAAATGGATTCTGTGACCTCAAATACATACAGATAGTCACCAACATGGCTAAAATTTGGTATATAATTACAGTAATTGGCAAATTTATCATTTTTAGACCTTCCTCAGACCCCCTCCCCCCTCAAATCAGTTTTTTGGGCAGAACTTACTCATTTTTTGTCCGATTTTGACAAATTTGGTGTCAAAATGTTCAGGGGATCAAGCTGCATCAAATAATAGTTAAGACAGAATGATTTGAAATGTGCCAGTTTCTCCCCTTGTATAGCCTGCCTCTAATTAATTGAAGGTCATTAACACCAAGACTCTAAGGGTCTGTTTCACAGTAACTATTAAAATGTTTAAAACACATCCTGAAAAATGAACTGTTTACCATTAATCATTCCAATTTATGACTTGTTTTAGTAAAAACGGGCAATTTTGAGTAAAACACATTTGAAAATTACAGTTTACATTGCGGTCTATGGAGTAATTAACCGTAATTAGTCCATTATGCTAAAACAAAAGTGATATTTGGCTAAAAAGTTACTTGAATTGAAAGAGATCAATAATATCAACATCATATCAAACAATTGTTTTTTTGACCATTTTGACCATGTAACACATTTTTGACCCACCTCATGAAATGCCACCATTTGGTGATCATACTGTTAGGACAACTGGGTGTTATTGTGGAATTTGTTGAATGATAAATTAAAACAATCTACATCGTGTAAAGTTTTTAGTAAAAATGTTAGAAGTCTGTACATTTCACAATATGTTTAATATACTATTTACAGGCTTGCAGTGAAAGTTAATAGGTTTTTATGGTATCCAGAGTCATCATGTAAATTGTAAAATATAAACTAAAAATGAATTGTAACTCAAGCAAGGGGATTGTCTCTTCTGGCCTTATTGGCCTTTCGACCTTCTCCTCCGTATTCATATACATATTGCCTCTACTATGTTATTATATTAACAATTGTATGATATGAATGCGGAAATAAAATAAAATCTGAAATCTGAATCAGGAATTAAAAGCTTCATTGCAGTGTGTATGTGTTGACTCCTCGTTCAATTGACAAAAGTCAAACAAAGGTATATAACATCAAAAAAGGCAATCGGCAGGGTTTGTGTGACACGTCACGCCATGTCTAGTTCAATTTTGAGTTTGAATCTCTAAAATTTGGTTGATATTTGAAAACCAATGTTAGAAAACACATGTATGCACTTAAATTAGGAGAGGATAACTTATTAGTATACTCTATAAACCTTGAAGTATGCAACAAGCAATCAGACTCTGTAACAAGATCCATAGCATATCCCTTGTATTCTACAACATTGTGAACTGGTGGTTTTATATTGTACACAATGTGTAAGAGACTAGTAATGATTGATTAGGATTGATTAAGGCCAAATCACTGCGTATTAATATTTTCATACATGAATCGTTCATGATTTTGTTATTATTTTTGGCTAATTTTGTTGCTACCAAATTGACAAACCTCAAATATAAGTTCATTTGAATATCCAGCAAGAATGGTTACATGGTTATGTTTCAAAAAGTATGGACTAATTTATTTCCCCGTATGGTCATATTGGTTTTTATGCGTTAATCGGCTGCTTGTTGCATACTTCAAAGTTTACCGAGTATAGAAGTGTGAGCCCCCCAGGGCGGGGTTGGGGGCATCCAACTTTGGTTTTGGTAGGGGTGTGTGGCCCTGAACTCTGAAACCCTAGTCTAGGGAACGGAAGATTGACTCTGAAAAGGGGTCTAGAGAACTGAAGGGACAAAAAATGACTAGTTTTTTCTGGAAGCAAAAATTTTCAAAATTTTGATTGAAATGGGCCGGGATCTTGGGAACTAAATTTCAAAAAAATGAGGCTAAGGAACTGAAAATGTTTGAAAGTAAGGCTTGCGAATTAAAGGTTGTGCTTGAAATGGGGGTCTAGGGAGTGGCAGACAAGGCGTGAAAAGGGGGTCTTGAAGGCCGCACATACCTGTATCACCTTTCTAGATCATTGTGCCCCAAGGGGGGGGGGGGGGAGCGTGAGCCCGTAACTAAGGCTTGACATATTCTCTACAACAGCAAATTATTTATGCCAGATATAACCTACAATCATGGAAAAAGTGTTGGCACATACCTATGCCTGTTAATCTCAAACTAGCCTTAAATACAACAAACTTCATTTCGTGCTACAGGTGAAAATACATGCAAAGGTCTTAATTTGGCAACACTTATTTTTTTCGCAGCTTCACAATCTTTATATGTGCTTCAAAACACCTGAAAACTATCATTTAAAAAGAAAATGTTCCGAAGTATGAAAAATTTCTCAAACCGCAAAATGGCTTATTACTGATCTTTGAGAAAGCATTATCCCTTTTATGCCATGACAACATTGAAGGCCCATAACTTGACCTCTAAAAGTCATCCGAAGTTCAATGAGGTGTCAATTTAATTTTTACAACATGGTCTTGACAAATGCTTGAAAAAGTAGAAATAGTTGTGTAATATGGAGGACTCCCGTGACCATGGAGAGCGAAGGTTGGTTTCTCAATGGATTTGTCATCTTTGAAGGTTAATTAACAAAATTAGCGCGGGTGCCTCTCTCAAAAGTTTTTCCGTGGGGGCCAAAATCCAAAATGGCCGCCGTCGGCCATTTTTAAATTTGGTTTTTCATGAGTTTGGTCTACAGCACTGATCAAGATGTGCTTTATGGGGTTTTGGGGGTCAAGGAAGTCATGTTTAACATCAGTTTTACCATTTGACCTCGTTTCAAAATGCAAAAAACCGAAAAATTCTAATACTCCTATCGTGGCGCAGGAAACAAAGCGATAGCGCAAGCTGGCAAGTACATGTACAACATCTTTCTTGCATTTATGATAAATGTATCTGTGGAAATGTCATTTTCATCTGTGCAATTCCAGCGGAACAGCTTCGAAACATGTCCTGATAGCTTCTTATCACAGAAGGCAAAATAATTTGGCCTAAACTTTCTTAGAATTTAAATGACAAATAATGATAATGTTATTGACTTTTATACATACTGGTATGGTGCGCGGCGAAGCTGAATATTCATTTCAGCTGATATCCCGTTTCAGCTGTTTTTAATCCAAATTCGGATACGGGTATCCGAATTGTGATACAGAGTATCCGAATTCGGATACGTATCCGAATTGTGAGTTCCGCCGAACTGTTTTTTGACTAAAACAAAAAACAAAAAAACGCGTAGCGCTTAGGGTTTTGGGCCTTAGGAACCTGAGACAGAGTTCTTTTTTTTTTATTGGCCTAATGAACTTCCAAACAATTGTCTCTCCTATGTTGGGTTGAAGTCCGCAAATTACCAACCCCTTGATAAATTTTCAAAAAAATGTCATATACACCAGTATGTGATGCAACTGACGAAATTGCTGAATAACTTCTGATTATTTGCTCCTATGTACCAAGTATTGTGGTTTCAATCACTCAGTGCCTTCCTCAACTATTTCTTTCAGAACTTCTGCTTTGTACTTTTAAAAATATTCATTTTACTGAAGACAAGGACATAAATTATCACAGATTCCAAAAAATGTGCTATTTTTCAAGGAATCCATTTAACTTAGTCAATTACTAACTTGTCTTGTTTTGTGCATACCGGCTTTTAAATCTGACAACAATGATCTTATCTTTTATTGTAGTAACAAAAATTGAAATAGCTTTTCATTTCAAATTTTTTTAAGGTACGTTAAATATCAAATATAAAACTCAAAAAAAAAAATGTCCAGGTTCAAGATAAAAAACTTTTCTTAAAATTATCTGACCAAATAAGATGATTATTAACTTTTTTCGAAATTGGGCCCGGCAATGTAATTTATTGGATAATAAGTCGCAAAGATATAATGTAATTAAATCATACTGACCTTGAATTTCTCACCAAGAACTGATCTGTAAATTATGAAATAAATAAAAACACAGCTGTAATATTTTTGATTTAATAAATCTATCTAGATATAAACTCTCTTGTTATCAATCTATCACGGGTCATGTGCATTTGTGTAGGCAAATTGCAAAACTGTGGAAACTCGGTAACATGAAAACGCATAACACGTAGAACCGTGTGACTCGAAAAGCAAGTGACCATCCATACTGTATATTTTATATTGCGTTCTCGAAAGATAACACGAAAATTTTACACAAAAAGTACAATCACCGTTATCTTATGCATTCAATTTTTAACTTGCATCGATATTTAAAAAACATCACAAAAACACCCCTACATGAAAATCGGCGAGTAGGTGGCTAGACCAATATTAATTTTGAAGTAAATGCGGCAAAATTTGATGTTTAATGTTAGCGATTAGTCTTTTAATACAATAGTTCATTAATTCATGTCTCTCCTTGAGATTTTTCTGAAGTTTATGCTTTTAAGCCAGTGCAGTATCAGTACCAGTACATGTAATGCATTTGATTTTTATTGGCGCCAATCGGTTATGGTTTACTCGAAATTTGCTTAACATGAAACCACACTCTTGGCCCCGACAATTTTGTGCTAACAAGTTTTTACTGTATACTTTTTAAAAAATGACTTTCTGGAAATTCTAGAAACATGTCTACTCCGGAGGCGGGGTAGGGTGAATGTTGAGGTATGTCACTCACATTTTTAAAAGGAAGGTACGGATATGTGCCATCTACAAGACCCCTTTCCAAGCTTCCTCTTCCACTCCCAAAATGCCCATTTTGAAATTGTCAAAGTTTGTTGTGTTTTTATTGGAACACCATGTAGATAAAATTATTAAACAAAAATTCCCAAGTCACTTCCCAGGCAAAATGTCAACCATTTTACCACGCTATACTTTGATCATCTCTAAATAGGCGGGAATCGTGAGGCTTTTCTTCATCCGCAAGTAAACATAATCCCACCTACACACGTGCCATAAATGCTGATGCACGAGTCATACGAATGAGACGCACTGCATCTCCTGCATTTGTGCTGTCCTCAACTACGCACACACTTTAATCTGTATCAATTCACGATGTGTAGAGGCCCGCACATTTAGTGTTGATCAAAGTATACCATGGCTAGCCATGATTGATCATAGTAATAGTCAATCATGGTAAGTTAACTTTGGCCAACCTTGGTCATCAAGGTCAACCATCTTTTTGAAAAATGGCACAACGTCCAAAACCATGGTTAACCGTAATTATTCATGAATGCCCATAGTTAACCTGGGTTACCAAGCCTCAAAATATTTAACTATGGTCAGCCATGATTAACCATGAATAACCATGTTCATCCATGGTCAATTACCATGGTTATTCAACCATGTTTTTGAAAAAATGGCACACCATGGACAATCAAACCACGGGTGACCATACCAAGCTTTTTTCACATAGGTCAGGATGTCATTGGCATCTACCACTTCTAGTCACAGTGGTATTTCTGATAAATGACAAGAGGATTCAAGGGATTGGCCTAGATTCCTCCCACTAATTTTTTACCTACATATTTTTTCACTTGAATCGATAGAACATTAGTAATATAACCTTAAAGTAATTTTTCATTATTTTGAGGAATTTTGGAGCAAATTACAATTCTTTACTTACTTTAATTGTTTGCGTCGGCGCAAAAAAGTGGTGTGAAAACAGTGTTTCTAGATTGAAAACTTTAAAAAAATTTGTTTCTATACCTGTGTTGGCCAATCTAATTATTTTTTATGAAATTCTTTCTCTTTTTTATGTATTTAATTATCTCCAGGAGCTTTGTTCAATCTTTTATCTGGTAAATACATCTGAGGTACAAATTTAGGATTTAGGAAACACAGGATAGTCACACCACCATCAAAGAATGATATTAATGCAAATAATTTCTTTCTCAATTAGAGCCATTTGTGTGTAAATTGTTGCACTTTTTTGGATTTTACTATACTTTTAAGCCTTATTTAGAGCATTTCCATAAGTTTTTAATTCTAGGTGGAATCTATGCTAGTCCCTTTAAGTAATGATTCACCAAGTTTTAATACTTTATGCTGGCTTACCTTCTAAGACATTTGATACTCTTGGTGACATTTGTTCCAGTTAGCAGTAGGTCTGGATGGACAAGGATAAAATTTTGCTGTGGAGTTATCATGCAGACACCCTGGTTGTTGAATTCACCATGTATTGCCACTATAGTACCCTCGTGAAGTGGTGTCTCAAACCTATGATAAAAAAGACCAAACAGGTCGAGTTCCAGTTAGGCAAATCTTATTTCAAGTACTTCTTTACTTCATAAATGTGACATGTTACAGCAAACAGTACCTTAAGTCAGAGCTACAAGTGTCTGATTAACAAACTCTTAAAAACTAATCAATAAGGCCAAGTAAAAGGTGAATTGGGGTCATTTTTGAGGATTTAAGGTCAGGTGACACCGGTAAGGGTATCAAAAACAGCCATTTTCAAGAAATACGGTACTTTTGCAAACCCTAGTGTGAAAACGGTATCGGTAAAATCACCATTTAAGGTGTAAATTGTGAAAAAAAGGAATATTTTGGTTTCATCATCATCATCATCGGTCAGCTGCACAGCAGGCAATCGCAAATTTTCTCCAATCACTTCGGTTTTGAGCCAAGTCAGCTATAGCCTGTGGATGTAACATGTTGGTTGTATCTACCAATAGCTTTTGGATATAGGACAGATATGTTCTCTGTCGGTCTGGCTTCCTTCTCCCATATGAAGGAGTATTAAGAGTATATCTGCTGGGTTCCTCCTCAGGCATCCTCAGTATATGGCCAAAAATGTCAGCTGTCGCAGTCTAACCCCTTTTTATCAAAGGCTCGGTATTTGTATCTTTGTAAATTCTTGAGTTAGGGACATGGGTCAATACGCTCGATGTTAAGCATGACTCTATAATGTTGCGAAGGTGTTTATTTTACTCTCCATGTCACTTGTCAGCACCTACGATTCACAGCCATACAACAATACTGTCACATATGTCGTGTTAAACAGAAAGTACCCGTTTGGTTTCATACCCTGCCTAAAACATTATACAATATACTTGACTGCTCCCACCACCACACCATCCCAAGTCCCCACAACACCCCCACAACACCACCTCCCTCCCCCCCCCCCCCCCCCCAAATGAATGATCATAAAAAGAGCAACTTTTTTAAAACAAAATAATTATGCTTAGGTCAGCAGTCCCAGAAAAAATTGTCCAATAAATAAAGATTTATTGAAATTGATTACGCTCAGTGAGCAATCAATAAAAGTGAAATTATATATGATTCTGAACCAAACAGGTACTTTCTTTGTAAATCATATGGGTCCCTTCCCCTTTTATTATATCTTTTAAACCCCCGTGAGCAAATTACCAATTTATTGGTCAATCACATTACCTAGAACATCCAAAAGCTCAGTGAGCAGTCCAAGACACCCTCATAAGATTCTGAACGAAATGGGTACTTATCCTTGAAATGAGTACATTCTTTGTAAATCACAAGGGTCCCCTCTCCTTTTATTATATCTTTTAAAATCCCTGTGAGCAAATTACCAATCCATTGGTCAATCAAAATGCCCAGAACATCAAGAGCTCAGTGAGCAGTCCCAAAAATTAAGATTCTGAACAAAATGGGTACTTTCTTTGTAAATCACAAGGGTCCCCTCTCCTTTTATTATATATTTTAAAATCCCCGTGAGCAAATTGCCAATTTATTGGTCAATCTCAATGGTAAGACACACCAAGAGCTCGGTGAGCGGTCCAAAAAACCCTCATAAGATTCTGAACCAAATGCTTACTTTCTTTGTAAATCAAAAGGGTCCCCTTTAAATACATGGAGCAAATCAATCTTATTGCTTAGATTTGGGTTTGCATGAGTATTAGGGATTAGGGTTAGGTTACTGGGTGTCATGACACTTGGACCCTGTTTTAACCATAAAAATCCTTAAACATCAACTTTCTGACTGAGCACCAAATTTTGCAAAATGGGGTCTTGGGAGATAAATTTCAAAAAATGAAGGAACTGAACATTTTTGAAAAAAGGGCTTGCGAACTAAAGATTGTGTTTGAAATGGGGTCTAGAGAGTTGCAGGCCAGGCGTGAAAAGGGGGTCTTGAGGGCCGCACATACCCGTACCACCTTTCTGGGTCAGTGCCCCCCCCCCCCACCGGGTCAAGGGGATATCTCTGATTGTCCCTTGATGGAATTTTATCTAACCACCCATATTAGCCCTCCCCAGGAGCTGAACATTCTCATTACAAAGACGAAATTAGTATACTGTTGATCAAAAAAGTTCAAAATGCAGGAAATGGGTATGAGACTGCATATTTGATTATCAAAAGACTAATATAAAGTGGCCAGAATTTACAGCTTGCATTGTATTGAAGTTAATTTTTCATGCATGTGTTTGTGAATTTGGGTAAGGGGAAGTTCTCAAATTTGCAAAATGAAATTGATTCGAAAATGGAAATTTTGACATTGACGCAATGCTTAATAGAAGATCTTATATTTTTGCAAAACTAAGCGCCGGAATAGTTGGTATGATTTCCAAATTCTTAAAGTTAAGTTCTGCAAAATTAAACTGCTTTACAGTAAATTGCTAATTTTGAGTCTCTCAATAGCAAAATCAGATTCATTGTTCATTACATTTCATGATGCTCACAACCTGCATTGGAGGGGTGGGTTTGAGTTGGCAATTAAGAAATGTGTGATTGGCCGTGTTGTTTAGTCTAATTTGAATATAAGCCCATAATGTAATCCGGGATGTCACCTAGTCCGATTTTAGGACCTTGATTTTTTCTATGTTACTATCCACAATATAAATCCACTATCATATCATACCACTTACCAGAAAGCCAGAGTTCTACATTGCAGACTGATCGGATAGCAGACTGATCACCCCTTTTAGGGTAGGTAGTAAAGTGGCTTTCAAGGGTTCTATTAATCAAACTAGACGTCACCATGAACTTGATTGAAGCAACAATATTAGCTCTGTAATATCCTTGTTTAAGCCAAGTGGAAATATTCATGAAGATAATAAAGGTCATCACTGAATGCCTACATTTGTTTAGTTCTATAAATTAGTGATGGACATTTTTGGTGCAAATGGCATAACATTGTATAGAATCCTAATAATTGGGTCAGATGGTAATTAGAGTCACTAAATGTCACTGGACCTAGAAACATTACTGGACCAAGTTATATTAGGACTTAATGACATTGAAACAAATAGTTATCAAATTATTATTGGACCAAGTGGTAATTGGACTAAATGATAATCAACATTTTATTGGACCAAGTGGTGATTGGACTAAATGGTATTGGACTAACTGATAATCAAAATTTTATTGGACCAAGTGATGATGGACTAAATGGGTTTTGGGCCACCAGGCTATTGGACCAACAACTAATTGGACTTACTGGTTATGGACTTTGTGGGTTTTTGATAAATAGGCAATTGGACTAACAGGTCATTTGACTAAATGATTTGGACTTTATGGGTTTGGACCAAGTGGTATTGGACTGAATGGGTTTGGTTTTAATCAATCTTCCATATTCTCCACCCACCCTACCAAGGAATTTAATTTATGAACACTCCTTTAATAGAACTTTCCCCAACCTTGTATTATAGTTTATTATTTCTTTTAAATTACCCCCCCCCCCCCTTTTTTTTTTCCTTCCACATTAGTTAATCATCTCAAGGATAAAAGTACAATGAACTGTCATTTAGTGAATTATTGGGGTTGCTCACTCAATAAAGCATTGATTTTGTTTCCTTTTAAATATACAAGAATATTTAACACTGGCTTTTTTTAAGTTTGATGTGAACTGAAGTGACTTTGAACATTATTTGTGGTGTTACAGTGTAGAGACACAGTTAGAGAGCATTGTGTACTTATGGTGCTCCTACGAAAGGAGGGATTTATGCAAACACAACATCAACGGCAGCTTCCACAAGCTCACTCATGCACTGACCTGTATGGACTGATATCTGTGGAAAAGTTGTCCTATTTCTTTTCAAAATACATAGCATTGGATATGAACCACTACTAAAAGAAAATAGAGGAATTCAAATATCCAAGGTGAGCATTTAATCAGAGAGAGCATTCTGAATTGAAGTCTTAAGCTTACTTAGATTTACTATAACATTGTATGACTTCATTAGCTGTAAGCTTAATTCAACCCAGTCTCAGTAATATAAGCTTAAAGGTAATTGTGCATAATTAAGGACCCTGTTCATAACTGAGACAAATATATCAAAGTTGATGTATTTGTATCAGGCTCAGCGTCATATAAGGAAAAGGCCTAAAATTTACTAGGCTAAAAGTCATACTTTATCAAGTTTAAATAAGCTAGCTCCAATGTTCTCTAGTATGCAACAAGGTTTAGTTTAAAATGTTTTGGTTCAGTGATAGCAGCCACCAGCTAAATAACTCAAGACCCCATGCAGGCAGGGGGTAACCGGGTATTCTGATCGGGTAATCCCCGCGTTACCAAAAAGGGGAGACCTGGACAGGTCTCGAGACTTGCAATATAGGGTATCAAAATCGACATGGTACTCTACAAGTCTCACATAGAGTATCAAATTCTGATCAAACTAAGAAAGAATGGTTGAAATAAAGACAATGATGTCTTAATTTGCCAATTAAAGTGCTTTAAATACCTACAGAAACACTTCTTAAAAGTGTTAAAATGGTGAACAGTTATATTCTACCTTTGATTTCTTGTAATATTTAATTATTTTGTCATATTTGCGTACGGTCTCAGAAAGGGTATTTTATTTGAACAGGTGTTGTCTGGATAGCAGGGCATGAATTTTAAGGCGTGCGATCGCACGCCATCGCACGCCTAAAATGATGTCGAGAAGTGCGATTAATCGCACGCCTAAATTTTGATTGACTAATTGTTTCAAATCGTGAAAAAAATGGACGTAAAAGTCGTCAAAAATGATCTTCGAGCAGCTTTCGTTTTCATCCCAATAATGCTATGACGTAGTTTTTCTTCGGACAATCTCGTTATGTTTCGCCTGTATTTTATGAATGAATTCACCAGTTTACTCACGTACGGACCTTACCGAAGATGTACGAATAGCCTTCGTAGGGTATTTCCTTGTAACCTTTGACCGCAAAGCAAAACTAATTTGTATTATTTCAACTGTCATTTGATGTTCGGTAGGCCATTTGTAATGTATTAGATAGTATGGTAAAAAGATCACATGACTTCCACCAACAGCACAGGTTATCTAGGTTCTAAAAAATTAATCACACGTGACACAAAAACCTTCCTAAAATCGTTAATTTTGCCTTATTTCGTCTGAAACTTTGGAAATATATTAAAAAGATCAAAGGTAATCTTATTTTTTATCTGGATTTTTGCCGGCTGTCATGAATTTTTTGAAATGATCGGTCGCATTTTCGCTGAATTCGCCGTGTAGTTACCTGCTATTTGATCAACAAACCTCCCTAAATTTCGTCAAAATTCATGCATTTTAAGATTTTTTTTATTGACAAAACCAGATAATACAAATTAAGTTTAGGACCACTTCTATCAAAATTTGAAACGAATATTCACGTAACATGAAAGGTTTTTCTAAAATCAGATCATGTTTAGTATTTTTCTCAGAAGGTGGCCAAAATTGCCCATATATGATATTGAAGGTACAAATCATCAAACAGTTAAATTGACGACTAGAAGGCTCACTCTTTTGCTAAAAATACTAACCAGGAGTGTATTCCTATGGGGAAATCAGGAAAATTTATTTTTAATCCCTCAATGTGAATGGTTTTCAGCAAAACTTGTGGGTCTTAAATCTTTTTCAACCGAATGTCATGAAATAGAAGCTTTTTCCTTCATGGTGAAAAAATTGGTTATGGTAATGCCAAATTTTGGGATATTTCAGGACCTGTTTTTCACCCACATCTTCACAATTTTTGGGTGAAGTGTTTATAATTTACATATATTGCAACCAATAATATAAGTCATATTTTAAGTGTGTAACTAATTAGTCTACATTAAATGTTCATCTTGTTCATAATGAACATAACGGCGATATTGTAATTACCATTGATACTTACGCCCGATAAGCCTACACCTATTTGGCCAAGTAAGAAAAAGTCATCTAATTGCTAATTTTTTAGCTGT
>JXSR01S007461.1:21340-33645 GCA_000969725.1 Ophiothrix spiculata
CCCCCCCCCCCCACCCGGGCTCCAGACAATGGAAGTTGATGACAATAATGTATGATGTCTCCACTTGCTTTGGTGCAAAAATTAACAAAATCAATGCATCAGTTTTCTAGAAGTAAGGATTCAAAGGAGTTAGGACACTTTTCCCAGTTTGTTTAAAGATTCCACGGTAATTTGTAGCATTAAAAGCATTGGCGTGCCCAGAGGGGAGGCTTTGAGGGCTGAAGCAACCCACGCGATTGTAAAAATGATTTTTACCACTCAGCCCCCCTCATAATCGTTAAATCCTCTTTAGTTACCGACATTTATCATGTCAATATTTTATCATTAAATGTCTTTGCATTCAAGATTATTTTTGCATTTTTTCCCTTTTCATATGTAAAAATCACATCAACATGTTTGATTCTATAAATCTTCCTTGATATCCTCCTCAAGAATGTGAAAACTCCGTAATAGCGGACTGTTTGAAAGCACGCCCCAGGGGGCAACTTACACATGCGTGGACAGAAAAATACGGAAAAAGGGGTCATTTTCCTGACCACTGCTCCGGAAAGCACTGCACATGTTTAGGGGTCTAAAATGTTCAGTTTCAACACTAAAACCCGGGACTAAAACTGAAATTTCCACAAAAAGGGGTATTTTTTAAAACCAGAAGAAAAATCCTACTTTTAAGGGGGTAAACTATAGAGTAAATTTGCACGATATCCTTGTTTAGAGGTATTTCTTCAAGTTAAGCTAGTACAAACTTGTGTAGGGGGTATTTTTTAAACCACTGTTCACATATGTGTACATCAATATCTGAGTATGCTAAAGGGCTGATCCTCTGTTTGCATTATATGTTAATTCAAAACAAATACCACCTTGTTTTTCAGTACATAAGAGAGTATGATGTTCAATATCTGGCACGAGAAGGTACCGTTAAAACAATGGAAAGATTTATTCAACGATTCAAAGATAAACTCCTCTGGAGCTGCAAACGATCACTTCTAGAAAACTAATGCATGAATTTTGTTTATTTTTGCACCAAAGCAATTGGAGAAATCATGCAACAAACAATATTATGTCTTGGGTTATTTAGTATTCAAATTATGTGGCGTTAAAATTTTGATAACTTCATTCTGGGACACACTGTACCATAATCTCCCTGGAGTATGTGGCTAATAATTCGGCTCTCTATGGTTTACAGAGTATAATATCATTTATGCCCTGATGGTCTTTATATATTTAACCCTACGTATACATCCGATGTGCATCATATTTCAACTAGACATTTATTTGATACCCATGTCACTACATTGCAGGTACTCTATATCGAAGTCCTGATAACCTGGGGTCCTGATGTGGGGTCGAGATCACATTATGTGTTCCCATTACATTTATATGTGGACTCAATGTAGGGTCATGGGCTCGATCTAGGATTAAATAGTGGGAACATGTGGGAAAAATGTTCGAAATTGTCAATTATTTCGCTAAATAATTTCATAGCTCAGAAACAGACAGTTGCCCCTCTTTTCTACTTGGTCATCTGTGTAAACTTTGTTTGTGTAGAGCTGCTCGTAGAATGACATGCCTGCTATTTCCCCTCACCCTCTGGGTTTGCGGTATGTGAGTACAAGAAAGTCGTATCTGAAATGGCTGCCTTAAGTTATATTTATTTAACTAGAATACGAAAAATTCTCAAAATTTCCCAGCCATACATGTATGTCAGTGGCTCTTGAAATGGTTCTTCAGGTGACAGCGTCACCTGAAGAACCATTTCAAGAACCACTGACCGAAGACTGGAGAATATACGTGATGACTCATCCCGAAAAAGGGGGACTTTGCGACAGAACACTTTTCGAGAATCTGACGAAAATAAGCAGCAAAATATTAAGAAAATAATAAGAATTTCCAGCAGATTTTCTGTTGTAAAATTTGATTGCCTTGATCAGTTTCAACAAATAAGGTATCATATTGAGCTTAGAAAATGATGTAACAGATGAAATTATAAAATCAAAACTGATATCATCTGCAAAGTCCCCCCTTTCGTGGTGAGCCATCACATACATGTACAGTGTGAAATCAAAATTAATGACAAATGGCAGCTATTGCAGATACGACTTTCTTGCACTCACATGACGGGCTGTACCTTTAAAAATATATTGCGCTACTTAACCTCTAACCAATAACATTTTTCTTTTTATGTTCTTATTTCATCAGACATAATGGCTACAGCATCAGAAAAGTCCATCCTTCAACAATTTTCTCAACAGCTAACATGCAGTATCTGCTTAGACCTTTACAAGACACCAAAAACTGTTGTCCCGTGCCTTCACACATTTTGTAAAGCTTGTTTGCAAGCTCACATTGACACCACTGCAACTAGAAAAAGAGGACAAAAGGGGATATTTCAATGTCCGACCTGCCGGATTCATATTGAATTTGATTATTATCCATCCAGTCCCATCCAAACAGCTAATGTCGCTGAAAACCAATTCAAAACCAATTTTGATATTCAAAGTCAGGTTGATGCGATTCAGACCAAACGTGAAAATGGTTGCCCGCAGCATACTGGTGAAACGCTTATGTTTTACTGCATCACCTGCGAAGAACCAATATGTCAAATTTGCATCAAAGATGATCACTTGATGCAAAACCACAACTTGACAACGGTAGAGGCACGAGCTAAACAGATCCGCAGCCAATTTCAAGACAAAATTAAACTTGTTGAACAACAATATGCCATAACTGAGAAAATGCTACAACAGCATAAACAACAAACAACAGATATTGATAACATGAAAACCATGGCTGCCAATTTAATAAAGCTACTAACTTCTCTAAAAGATGGAATCAATGAATATGAGCAAAATTTAAAGAAAACGATGGAAAATATTGAGATGTACAAAGAAATCAGTGATACAGTGAATAAGTCACTGTCTGTTCCAGATGCAAAGCTCATTTTAAAACAAATAGAACTAACAGATCAAGTGGAGCTTCTCCAAGATTTCTTTCAGAATATTCAGAAAACTGACCTCTCTGCCACAGCAAAAGAGTTACAAACTAATTTTTCTGAAATTTTGGACAAATTGATTCTGACTAAACAAAACAGTTGGATAGCTAATGTAACAACAACAACATCAACACCATCAGTATGGTCACCGCCATTGCCATGGGGACAGTCACATGATTCAATTCAGCCCCAGAAAGTTAGAGCAAAAATGCCAACATCACAGCGGCAGAGTCAACCACATGTTGTAAAAAGAACAGAAACACCAATGCTGCCATTACAGCCACTTGCTTTAAATCCAACACCAACATCGGTGGCAGTGGGACAGTCTCAACCATGTGATTTGATTCCATCACCAACATCGATGACATTGGGGCAGTTTCAACAAAGTGTTTTAAATCAAACACCAACATCAGTAGCAGTGCAGCCATTACAACCAACTGCTTTAAACCACACACCAACATCGTTGGAATTGGGTCCGTTTCAACCACAAGGTTTTAATCCAACACCAACATCAGCAGCAGTGGGGCAGTTTCAACCACAAGGTTTTAATCCAACACCAACATCAGCAGCAGTGGGTCCGTTTCAACCACAAGGTTTTAATCCAACACCAACATCAGCAGCAGTGGGGCAGTTTCAACCACAAGGTTTTAATCCAACACCAACATCAGCAGCAGTGGGGCAGTTTCAACCACAAGGTTTTAATCCAACACCAACATCGGCGGCAGTGGGGCAGTTTAAACCACTTTATACTTATAATCAAGCACCCAGACCAGTGCAGCAAGTACAATCACATGCTTTGAATAAAACAGCAACAGCAGTGAGACAGGTACAACCAAGTACAGCAATGGCAGTGGGGCAATCACAACCAATAGCTTTGAATCAACAAGCGACACTATCACAATATTTATTCAACCACCCTCTTCCGTGATAGTGGACCCTAGTCTCGGGAGGCGTTAAATCATTCTATGGTTAAACAAAAATCAAGAGTATAATTGCTTATGAATTTTTTTAGCTAAGAAAATATGTTTGAATCACTTCCAGAGCTACTGGTGTTACGTCTGAAAAAAAATCGCAGGGACTACTTGACCCCTAGATGACATTTGACCCCACTCAATCTGATAAACTAATCTTATAATTTTTCGAGCTTAACAATCATCTAGTTGCATCGTTTCGTTATTTGCAGTCAGAAAATCAGAAAAGGTATACTTTGGGTCCCATCAAAAACTATACCCTAACCCTAAAACTAACCCTAACCCTACATCCTAACCCTAAATTAAACCTAACCCTAAACCCTAACCCAAAAATTCTGGATGGGACCTAAAGTACACTTGGTCCAGAAAATCTTTTCACACATTGATACTACAATCGATACTATTGTATAATTGATTTATTTCCATCACTGTCAGAATATCTGCACTCAGAATGATGAGAATTGCGTCACGTGATGCATAGCGACTGATTCCATCCAAATTTGAGAATCAAATATGCAGATAGTTGTACTGCTATAACTCCAATGTTCTCTACAAAATGTGTGTTTAGGCAAATGATATAGTAGGGTTAGGCTTAATTGCGGGTGTGGAATAACTAATTTACGGTATGCGTGAGGTGAATAAATTACGGGATCGGGGAAAGGGCGACTAATTGCGGAAGACTTTTTGCATGAGGATTTTGCAGGACTATGCCAAGGTTTTATCAGTTGGGGAAGGGACATATAATCCTTAGACTGAGTATTTAAAATGGAGTTGAATAATTGATTTTTTTTAGAATTATGTTGATTTCTGCTTTTCAAATGTGTTTGCACTATTCAGTAGATGTGTACAAATTAATAATTTATTTTATAGTATTGCTGTAAGTGGTGAGATTCATTTTTCATCATCTTATTTTCAATATCGCAACAGTACATGTTGGTTTTGGAAGGTTAAGCTGATTTCAGAATGTCCAACCAGCATGATGTCAAAAATTTCAGGTGCACAAATTCCACGATAAGCTGATATATCGATTACCCTGTTGTGATGGTTGCAACGACACGTTGTTTTGAGTTGGAATAAATTAAACTTTTCTTGCCACAGACAATTGCGTTAATTATGCAAATGTGTCGTGCTACACGACAACAACTCTAAAATTACAAATGATTTGTCGTCTGCCGCAACTACAAGCTTGGTTTTCTGCTGCAACGACAGCTACCGGTACTCTGAAACCACCTTTACAGTTTTTGCAAATCCAACCCGAACAAATTGTTGTCATTCTGCAGATTTTGAATCCGTGCTTTTCTTATAAATCTACAGGGAGCCATTCATATATATTTATGTACACATGCATGAACAAAAATATCCCCTAAACAAGTTTAATATATATTAAAATGCACCTAAAAAAAGGAGTACGTGCAGTTTATCCTTAAATTTCATCCTCTGAGTTTTAGAAAGTTGCTGTGTTATAATCAACTCTAGCCCATTCACACACACTCAAAAAGCAATGTGTGATTCCATCTTCATCTGTTCAAATCATCTTGTTTAGGCTTTCGTCAAGGAAACCCAACTTGATACTTGGTACCAAGTAAGCTAAAGGAAGCTTATGTTCAACTGGGCTCCAAGATGTTTTTCAATTCAGTTTTTGAAAGCAGGAGGAAGACCGGAGAACTCAGAAAAAAACCTGCAGAAGCGAACGTAAGACTGAAAACCAAATGCACATAAAATGCCGGGCCGGGAATCAAACCAAGGACCTGATTGGTGCAAAGCAAGGGAACTACTGTTGTAATATCCCGCTCCTAGCAAACTGTCGGACTAGTGAGCTTTCAGAATAGCGAGCTGTCGGACTGGCGAGCTGTCCCCACAATAATTGACTACTCACCATGTACCCTGTAGAATGCATGTCTTCTTTGTGTGATCACTCAAATCAATCACCTCTACTGTCTTTTGCCTGAAATGATTAGAAATAAAAAGAATGTTCAAGAAAAAATGCAAATTCTTATATGATATCTACGAAGTTGGGTCATTTCTCACGGTGTGTGGAGACGCAGGGTTTGAGTTGCAGAATTTCACACAATAGGAAACAATTTTCACACTGAAATGTGTTTATACTGTAGTACATGCAGATCAATGATTGTTTGCTGATATCTTTAGATGAATAATAGGTTTACAACTGGCCCGTTTCACAGTTATTGCCAATTTTATGAGTTTTCACTTAAAGCCTGTAGGATTTTTTACAGGAAGGGGATACAGAGTCACCTCATGTGTTTTTACTTACATCTCTACTAGGCCTACCTCCCATACCTAAACCAACTTATTTGTGCCTGGTCTTCAGGAGACATCCCACACAAAATGGTCAAAATTTGACCGATATGGCGTCAACCAAAAATACATGTCCTTTTTGCTTCAGCTGCCATATTAGCTATGTTGAGTCTGCCCATTGTTACTTTTGAGTTCTGTTAGACAACCCTTGACACTTTATTACCATGTGAAAATAAAGTGTAGCAGAGTGCTCAAAAAATTTATATGGAGCAGTCAAAATAAAGTGTTGCACGTGACATTTTCCGTTCACATTGAATAGCATTTTTATTCAAATACACCGACACTCCCATGGTGGATATTTGTGGCATTTTATGGTATCATTTGCAAAGACAATCCTTCATGATAATGTCCACACAAAATTATATGACTGGTCCTAGAATTAATTCAGATATGGCAAATTGAAATCTGGTCCGCAATTTCCCGTTCACAATTTAGTCACGTCCACAGTGGCGGCACCAGCATCTCATTTCTGGGGGGGGGGGCAAAATGTGTAGACCCAAAATTTTCTACTAAAATAATGATATTAATAGTTAAATACGCGCGAAGCGCGTAAAATTTTTACATTTTATGTCAAAATGATCAATAAAAAGGGGGGGGCAGACGTATGGGGAGGGGGGAATTTTTTCCCCCCATGCCCCCTGTGGTGCCGCCACTGCACATCCAACACTTTTTGCAGAACTGAGCTCTGTTGTCTTTATGAAGTAAGTTCTATGTTTGTGATACTTACTCTCCAAGAGGACTATCTCTCTACTATTAAATTGTACCTAAAGTTTTGACAACCATTGTAAAATGGCTTGGATCTATGAACAAAACATTTTCCGTTCACACCAGTCACGTCCAACACATTTTGTCACGTCCAACACATTGTGTGCTTCATATCTTGAAAAATAAGAGGTCTGTAACTTTGAATTTATAGTATGTTTCTAGTTGTTGCATGGGTTTGTGAACTACAAACTTACTTTCAGGTGTGATCAGTTTTTGAAAAATTTCAAAATTTTGCCCCGTTCACATTTGCAATATGTCCAACCATAAAAAACTTCACAGTTTTGGAATATTAAAAGAGCATAAATATAAAACAAAGCATTCAATATGGAAAGTTTGTCATGGTGCATCGTTTCAAAACCTTAAAATTAGTTTTTGTTTTTAATAAATGTGACCCGTCATATCGAAAGGTACCTTAAGGTCGGCAAAATCAAAATTGATTTTTGGTCTCATCTGAAAGCTGAGATTTTAAGCTTTAAAATGACACCTTGATTTTGGTTATTGGATGTTTGGTTGCGAAGTTACACCCAAATTGGTAAAAGGCATCGGGCTGATTCGGAAAACTATAGTTCTGAGAAAATCGAGTTTAAAGTTTTTGTACTTAGTAAACCTTGAATGGAGAGAGGATTTTTAGCTTGGTTTTTAATAAATTTTTCTTATGTTTTTGATGTTGGAACCTGATTAATATGATAGAATACACTTCAATGATAACCTTCCTGATGAAATTAGAAATTTGACCTTGGACCTTGGACGTTATTTTTGACTATGCTTAGCTTCAATGGCCCGTATCTCGTAATGTACTATGCCGGTATTAAGGTACCTTCTATATGACGATCCACAAATGTCAAAAAGATTGGATTTTAAGTCAAAATTCCATTCACATGTCACATCAAACACTTACGACATAAACCTTATTATCTGCTAACTAAATTGTTGATATTTGCTGGCATTTGGACCAAATATTTTCCAGACTAAACTAATAAATCCATGAAAAATTACTTTGTCACTGTTTTGATTTCTTAAACAAAACTTTTTTTATGTCAAAAACCTGTTTTTGGCCAAAAATAACAGTAAAAATGTCATTAAAAAAAGGGTTTTGGCTAACGGATGAAGCGAAGCGACCGGAGTTTCGCCCCTGACGGCCCGTTTAGCCATTCATTGGGTGCCGTTGCGCTTGGGCCGTTGGGCTTGTTATGAACTGTATAATTTTGCCGAAAGCAAGTCCTTTAAAAGGGCCCTCACACCCCCTAAATCAAGGTTGGCAATTTCCTGGGAAATACTAGTATTTCCCGCCTAGGTTGGAAATACTGGGAAATACCGGGAAATACTGGGAAATACCTGGTCGATACATGGGAAATACCATTCACTAAATATGTATTTTCAAGATCCCATGGGGGTTATCCTAATTTAAGTATGCTTTTCTCATTAGAATGTTATGTGAACAATTTTAAATTGGTTTGCTTGAATAATTAAATTATCTATGACAAACACATGTAATTTACAAGTCATAAAGTATATTTTACAGGCATAAATACTACAAACGCCACTTACCCCTTCCCACCCTAGGGTAATGATTTTCGTGTCTTATATAAGCTTCTCTGTGGTAGTTAATTAATATAATTAATGTTTCAAAGCAGAAAAGCTTTGAAATCACTTCTTTTTCAAGTATTTCCCAGTATTCCCCGGTATTTCCCACTTTAGCCAAAATTTGCTTGGTGGTATTTACCGCCCGGAATTTACCGCCCCGGGAAATACCGGCCAACCTTGCCTAAATTCAAAACCGGATTTATATCGATCTCAGGGATTATCAATTTTCAGTAAAATAATTGGGAAACCGATAAATATCGGAAAAACTCAGGCCTGATAAAAAACAGTGCAATGCAGGCATTTTTTGGCTAAGAAAATAGGTTTGATTTGAAATTTTAAAAAAAATAGGGAAACCTATTTTAATAGGATTAATCTCAGGCCTGCATTCTCACAACTTTTGCAATATTTTGCTAACATCTGTTGTATACCATATTATTCCAGGGGGAGCCACTCAAGCATAATGTTGCAGGCATAGCGTGACCAAGAAAAGGGTGAATTTGTGATGTTCTTGAGTACTGCATGAAGGGTGAATCAGGTGACACTGTTTAGGGTATCAAAATCAGCCATTTTCAAGTAATAGCAGACCTTGTATTTTGAGGCGTTCGAGTGCGATAGCACACCATCACACGCAAAAAACGATTTTGAGTGTGATTTTCAGTACACCTAATTTGGTAAAATTATACACAATAAGATACAAAATGCACACCAACAGCACACCTGAATATCTTGAGAAGTGTTATTTATAGCACACCAGATATTTTCAAAATTCAAGGCCTGAAATAGGGTACTTTTTCTAACCCTAGTGTGAAAACGGTATCGGTAAAATCCTGATTTAGGGTGTGAATAGGGGAAAAAGGGTATATTTTGGCTTCAGAACTCTCCACCCTTTAGGTGGTGTTTTGAAAAACTGTGGTCATGCTATGCGGGCAACATTATACTTAAGTGCCCCCTCCCCCGGCACATTATGGCCCTTGATGACTAGCTATAAGCACTTACTTGTCAATTGTTTCTGATTGCTATATGTGACCCGTCATATCGAAAGGTACCTTAAGGTCGGCATAGTAAATTACGTGATACACTGATACGTGCCACCGAAGCTGGGCATAGTCAAAAATCACGCCCAAGGTCGAATTTCTAATTTCATCAGAAACGTTACTTTTGAAGTGTATTCTATCATATTAATTAAGGTCCAACATACAAAACATAAGAACCATCTTTTAAGAACCGAGATAAAAATCCTTTCTCCATTCAAGTTTTGCCAGTACAGAAACTTTAAACTTGATTTGCTCAGAACTATAACTATAAGTTTTCTGAATCAGCCCGATGCCTTTTACCAATTTGGATTTAACTTTGCAATCGAACATCCAATAACCAAAAGCAATGTGTCATTTTAAAGCTTAAAATATAGTTTTTCAGATGAGACCAAAAAATCAATTTTCATTTTGGGACCCTTAAGGTACCATTCAATATGACGGGTCACATATGGTAACCAAGCTAGCCCTCTATAGATTGCCTACAAATCAGCACAGATGTAACTCAAAAATGAAAGAGGCATGACTGAAAAGGGTTCAATTCGGGGATGGGTGCATAGGACCAGTAGGAAAAAAGAAGCGAGTTATTTTTTAAATTTGTTTTGTTGCGACTGTTTTCAAATTACGTCCTAAAATTTCCTGATTGGCTATGTGTCGGTTTTCATGGCAACCAAACAAAACAATTGTGGAGATATTCTTTTGTGCATAATATTCCCATGCATCCACCCAGCTTTGTTTGTTTTTTAGTACCATTTGTACCCATTTTTAGCCAATCAGAAGCCTACCTTACTGATCAAAGGGTATAGACAATTTCAAAATCCATTCGGCAATCTTCGGCACGTCGATCACATGGCTGTTTTAACAACCAATCACGTACAAACTCATTAGCATACATGTATGTTTTTGAAAACAAAATTTTCCAAAAATTATCTCGTATTTGCAGTGCAATAAAAGTGAAAAATAATTATATTCAGACCCATACATGGTTAGAGGCACTAATTCTGAACAATTTTTGGCTGAGGTACCATATGCTCACTGACAGAAAGAGTGAAATTTCCATTTGAAATTGTCTGATTAAGCCAAGGAAGTTATAAGGGGGAACTGGTTTTCTCCGCCATTTTGATTTCATCGCCGTGTAAATCCTATGGGACGGCAGCCATCTTGGATTGTCGCTCATGGAGGGTGAGTTATTGTACCTCCGGCATTTTACGGCTCCGCACGCAACACTTCGAGAGTCTTCGCAACGGATTAGCGGGAAAATTGGCGTACTTTAATCAGAGCAAGTCGCAATGCACGCTACATGAAACGCAGCTACGGTTTGCGCGCGAAACAAAATACACACGCTGTATATGCGTCAGGTGAAGATTTACGCGATCTGCCTGGATATCGGGTCAAATTCCGAATATATCCGGAGGTACAATAACTCTGCTCCATGAGCGACACAAGATGGCGGAGAAAAACGATTCCCCTCTATAACTTCCTTGGATTAAGCTTACAATTGCCAGTCAACTCGGAACGCATTACACTAAAAGTGACTCGTTAGTGCTAACCCTATTTTAGTTCGAATTCAGACGCAACCAGTTAATGATAACGCAAACTTTTACATTCTGGTTATTGTGTTAAAGAGTTACTTTTTCTGTCGGCAATTGCCAGAAAGTGTAAAATTAGCTTCAGAAATTCTCAGAAAGTCATGTTTTGAAAAGGTCTATAATATCCAATAACACTCAACAACCCAAATTGTTTCAAGAAACTGGTTGATGATCTGCTACTGTTTGGTAGAATTTTAAACACTTGCCTAGTTTCATGGTGGACTTGCAATGTCACTAAACACTCACCAGTCTTCCTGTACGATAGATGTCACGATGTATCTGTTCAAGTCTACTGGTAGTTTGATCTGCGTCTGTGTTCCCTGACTCTTGAAAGGCGAGAAAAACTTCAGCTCATGGCTCAGTTGGGAATCAACAGATCGACCTGTTGGCTGCTATGGTAGTAAAAATGAAAGAACACTAATTAATGAGATTTAACATTTTAGAAAATGATTCATTGAGTGAGGGAACGCTTTAAACTTAACTGGTGGTCAAATCCAGCGGATGACTGTCTGGAACCGCCAGTTCTAGTCAGTGACTCAGTTGCATTTGTTCTGAACACTCTTCAGGTATGAAGGGGCCTGGCCTTAATTCAATAAAGATATTAAAATCACTTCATTTGATTATACAAATCGGGGATTTACTTTTCAGCAAATCACACTGCGCAATGTGAACACAGCACTCTAATTTGCAATCAGGTGAATCAATCAAATTGTCTTTGATTAAAATTAATGATAACAATTGAACAGCATCAACAAAAGATAACATTTTTTTTACCAACACAAGGTCTTAAGTAAATATTTCTGTATGCCTTTATTTAAACAAAAATGTTCATTTTACTCATTATCTAAATGTTATCTCCAGCCATATTTTATAAAATTATTGTCATATCTGAACATTTTCAAGTTCTCATGATTATTAACATTATTAAAAAAATCGTCCAAGCAATCCCTTAATGCATTGCAACATGGACTCACCTGAGGCTGACACACATCAGCTTCCATTTCATCCAGCACCTCCAGATCAGGTGCACCCAACATAAAGGAATCATCCCAGCCATCCC
>JXSR01S007461.1:33935-44763 GCA_000969725.1 Ophiothrix spiculata
TCACCTGAGGCTGACACACATCAGCTTCCATTTCATCCAGCACCTCCAGATCAGGTACACCCAACATAAAGGAATCATCCCAGCCATCCCACAATGCATTGCAACCCGGACTCACCTGAGGCTGACACACATCAGCTTCCATTTCATCCAGCGCCTCCAGATCAGCTGCACCCAACATTAAGGAATCATCCCAGCCATCCCACAATGCATTGCAACCTGGACTCACCTGAGGCTGACACACATCAGCTTCCATTTCATCCAGCGCCTCCAGATCAGCTGCACCCAACATTAAGGAATCATCCATGCCATCCCACAATGCATTGCAATATGGACTCACCTGAGGCTGACATACATCAGCTTCCATTTCATCCAGCGCCTCCAGATCAGCTGCACCCAACATAAAGGAATCGTCCAAGCCGTCCCACAATGCATCAGAACTTGCAAATTGAGATTCTTGTATTTTATGTGGTGACTGTCCAAGTCGATTGGGTGTCTTTTCAAGCACGGCTGAAACTGAACTGGATTCCATTAATTTATCCTCATCCCCAGAACCTTCAGTAGCACCATGTTGGTTTTCGATATCAACAATTTTAACATTAGTAAAAGGTTGAGATGCATCCACACTATCACTAGCACCAGATGTAGGATCATCTAATAATTCCACCTCAAGAACTTTCTTACTCCCAGACTTGACAGAAACCAAATCAAGTTCTTGTTCTTGAAACAAAGATTTGACGTGTCCACCTGGCTTGGCTAAAGTCGACTCACTTTGGATTCTTTTGGCATAGGGTGAATTCCCTCTGCAAGGAGATCGCTTTTGAGATCCAAACTTGATTTCAGAGAGCTTGTTGATCTTTGGTAACGATATAGGACCCTGATTTTGACATTTAAGAGGGATCTTCATTGGTTTTATGACATGGGATGAGTCATCAGGATAGCCATCTTTGGTTTCTGTGTCTATATCAGTGACACCTTCAATAAGTTCTTCCAACACACTACAATCCACATCATCAAAGCCGGTCGAGCTTTTCTTTACAGAAAACTTTGCTGGACTAATTCTGTGTTTTTTAATCTTTGGTTTGCTTATTTTCAGCGTCTTAGAGGGTGCAACTAAAATTGCATTTTCACTGAAGCAATCTTGCAAAAGATCCAAGTCTGCTTGCTCTAAACTGACATCTTTTTCTTTGTTTGCCGCAGAACCTGGCATATTCTGTTTTGTACCTACACCCGTTTTTCTGAATGATCTTGAGAGCTTGCTAACATTTCTTTTTGCGGTTAGAATTTTCCTTCCACTATTATCATTACTATGGTTACCAATTTGATAAGATCCTGTATTGCTATTGTGACCAGTAGGCATATTATTCCCACTGTTCCTTGCATTTTTGTTGTTACCATGGTTACCAGTTAGAAAAGACCCTGTGTTGCTACGGTGACTAACAGGCATATTATTGCCACTCTGCCTTGAGTCCTTACTAAGACAACTGAACTTACTCCGACTTTTGGCTGAATTTGTTGCAGATATGTTGGATCCAAAAGGTGTCCTGATTGTGCTTATAGACTTTTGTTTTGATTTTGATTCTACTTTCTTTTGATATGAATTCAGAATATTATCAAACTTTGACTGGCACTTTTTGGTATCTGGTGACGATTCATCGTCTGAAAATTGTGTCTCTGGAATCGACATTGGTGTTCCTGGTATATAAAATTGGGTCTCTGGAATTGGCAAATATTCATCATCATCGTCATCATTGTCATTATTATCACCATCCTGTCGACATTCTTTATTATATTCTTGTTGGTTTCTTGATCTGTCATCAGATTTAAGTTCATCTCTACTAGAATTCTCGCACATATCACTTTCAAACACAGTGACTTGATATCTGTTTGTAAAAGATACCGGTTGTTTGTCATTTTTTGCTCCTGCATTATTTGATTTACTCGTTTCCTGTTGTCTGATTGACAGAGATTTTGTGCTGGGAGGAGTCTCTGGGATGTTGATTTTCTTTCTTGTTTTTTGTTTTGTTGTAGAAATGCTTTCTGGTGTCTCTGGAATAACTGAAAGAAAATAACAAGGCAAAGAGGATTTAATAAAATGTTGAGAAAACATTCATAAATCCCAATTTTATATATGAGTGAGGCAGAAATAAATACAGGGATTTATAGTGAGCTATGCCTCCCTATTTTGCAATTCAAAGCAGCCTTGGCACACTTTAAACGTGCATGCTGATTACTTTGGCCCAAACAAGCTCCACTCCGCACCAAGCATTATTTCATGTTCTGTGGCAACCTCTGGGGGAGCTGAACCTTGATCAGCCCACATATCGAGGATTGAGAGCCACAAGGTCGTATTTGCACAGGCAATAAAGAGCCGAAAGGCCATATTTGCACCTTTGTAGCCCGTATATATACGACCTTGAGGCTCTTTGTTGCTTGTGCAAACACGGCCTTGTGGCTCTCAATCCTAGATACCATTGAATTTGTTTTGTTTTTCGGTTTGTATGGGTTTCCAAAAGACCATTAAGCAGCCAAAAAGAGCATCTTATCGTTTGAGCTAACTTGACTGCTAAAAAAACAATGGAAATTTGGTTAATATTCTGTCATTTGAAATCACCATGGATCAAGAAAAAAATATGGTAAAAGCAATTTTCAACCAATGACATGTCACTAACACAATTTCAAAAGATGTAAAAATGATATGAATTTTTTTCAAAGCCATAGATCTGCAAGGAGATTTTAAACACATTCTGGAGAAACAAGCACCCAAACACAATGTGGAGTGGGTTAATTGCTATTTTCAATAGAATTTTTCAAAATCCATTCGGAAATCTCCCGAACGCAGATCATGTGGTCATTAAATTTTTTCAACCAATCATGTACAAGCTCATTAGTATGTATGAATTTTTCAACAAAATTTTCGAAAATTTTCTTGCATTTTCAGTGCAATAAAAGTGAAAATTGCTATTATCAATAGACCTTTTCAAAATCCATTCAGAAATCTCCGGAACGTAGATCACATGGTTATTTTTTCAACCAATCATGTACAAGCTCATTAGAATGTATGAATTTTTCAACAAAATTTTCCAACCAATTTTTTCAACCAATCATGTACAAGCTCATTAGTATGTATGATTTTGTCAACAAAATTTTCAGTGCAATAAAACTGAAAACCAAATATGTGATGAGTGATGACTCACCCCGAAAAGGGGGACTTTGCGACAGAACACTTTTCAAGAAACAGGTGAAAATAGGCAGCAAAAAATAAAGAAAATAATAAAAATTTTCAGCAGATTTTCTATTGTAAAATGTGACCCCTTGATCAATTTCAACAAGTAAGGTGTCATTTTAAAGATTAAAAGATGCTGCAGTAGATGAAATGATAAAATCAAAATTGATATCATCTGCAAAGTCCCCAGGCTTTCATTTTTAAGGCGAGCTGGAGTGATTGCTCTCCTATGCTCGCCCAAACAGTCTCTTAGGAGAGCAAAATTTAGCTCAACTTAAACTGCTAAAACCCGCTAATATCTAATGGTGAGACCTCAAATCACTCTCCTGACAACTCTCCTTGAACCTTTCAGGAGAGTAATTTATAGCTCTTCAGCATTTTTCAAAAAAATGAAGCCAGGCTGAGTCCCCCTTTCGGGGTGAGCCATCACATATAACTTGACCCATACATTATTAGATGCACTAATTCTGAACAACTTTTGGCTGGTGGTACCATATACGCTCACCAACACAAATAGTGAAATTTCCACTTGAAATTGCCTGATTAAGCTTTAGATTTCAAGTCACATCAGGGCGATCACACTTAAAGTGACTCCTTAGTGCTGACCCTAATTACAAGTTTGAATTCGTACACAGACTGTTAACATGACCGTGGATGTAACATTCTGGGTATTGTGTTAGTGAGTCGATGGATTAAAGTTGAGAAATTATTCTTAATCAGTACTTTTTCTTTCATTTATTGCATATACTCACTCATGGTATCATCATGTTCCTTTGTCTTTGATTGGCTAGGTGAAAAGGTTAAATTTTGTCCTGGTTTGGTAAGTGGCAAAGCTGGATCCAGTCTTGTTATTGGTTCATTTGAAGTCACTTTACTTGCTGCCTGCCCTTTGATTGGTTTACTTAGTGGCAAGGCTGGATCCGCCTTTGTGACTGGTTCATTTGAAGTCACTTTACTTGCTGTCTGCCCTTTGATTGGTTTACTGAGTGGCAAGGCGGGATCCACTTTTGTCATTGGTTCATTTAAAGTTGCTTTACTCACTGCTGCTTTTTTGTTCAAAGTCCTTGACAGTTTGTTTACTGCATAGAAAGGAGCAAATTAATACAAAATCAAAAAAGTGTCAATTTATTTGTTAATTAACCCTAATATTTCAGAGCCCTTTTGTCAAAAATATTTTTGGAGTAAGGAGTTTATTACAAGCAAGTCTCTCAAAGTGCATTGATTTTGTCTCATTTTATGAGCAAAATGGAATGCAAATTTATTAATCTAATTCACACACGACAGAAAATTAATATTGCATATTTTGTGAAAAGAAATTAATAAAGCTTTAATATGGTCATCAAATTCAAAATTAAGCAAAACAATATAAATCATCACCCGCTAAGGTTTTTGAGCTTGCGCCAATTCGAGCAAATTTGACAAAGTTTAAGAGGTGCTAGCACCAAAATCATGAGATGTGGCTGAAAATGGGCTCAATAAAGCTTGAAAAAATCCTTCTCACACATTTTTAGAAACTCGTTGCGCCAATTTTGATCGCTCCTGCACCAATGGCGAGCCATACGACCTTGGCGGAAACACACTGATCACAAGACAAAAACAATGTACCATTCACACACTAAATACCCGTCACGCAAACCGGAAGGCAACGCACAGGGGCCATTGTGAATTGGCAATGCACTCTGCGTACTTTATATTCTTTCGTTCTGATTGGCTAGACGATAGACGGAGTGTTTAAATACATAATTAGTTGACTCTACAAATTTCTGTCTTAATGAACAAACATTCATGTCTAAATATTTACCTTTTAATGGCATTGGTTTGTTTGTTGGTAGTTGATTGAATAGCTTAGACTGCCCTGGGGGAACCTGAAAAATAATTATACACATGCAACAAAAGTAATTTTAAGTTTACTGTACACTCAAAAATAGTGTTACTAAAAGCCAAAAATGATAATTAAAGCAATACTACATTTTGTATAAAGTGTTAAAATGAAGCGCCCCTGTAACCTGCGATGTTTGATTTTTTTTTTAAGTTTATTGGGTTGTTTTTGGTAGATCTATTAAAGGGACTGGCCTAGATTCTTCCCACTAATTTTTTACCTACATATTTTTTTACTTGAATCGATAAAACATGTTTATATTATAATAATATAACCTGCAAGTGATTTTCCATGATTTTGAGGAACATTGGAGAAAATAGCAATTCTTTACCTACTTTAATTTTTGTCGCCGGTGACAAAAAAAGTGGTGTGGAAACAGTGTTTCTAGTTTGAAAACTGATTAAATCTTGTTTCTACACTTGTGATGGCCAAACAAATAATTTTTTATGAAATTGTTTCCCTTTTAATGTTTTAAATTACCTCCAGGAGCTTTGTTTGATCTTTTATCTGGTAAATCCAACTGAGGTACAAAAGTTTGGATAAAAGGAAACACGCCACCGACAAAGAATGATATATTGCAAATTAATTCTCTCTCAATTTGAGCCATTTGTGTGTAAATTTTTGCACTTTTTGGGATTTTACTATACTTTTAAGCTTTGTTTAGAGCATTTCCATAAACTTTTAATTCTAGGTGGAATCTAGGTTAGTCCCTTTAATATCCTCCAAACGATTTGTTTTAAATATGCTTCCTTCACTGCTCGTGGTCCTTTTAAACCATTGTTCAGGCCGCAACCCTTCAAGCCTTCAAATTGGCTGTTCAGGAGTCAGAAACACCTTCTTTAGTTCTTTCTTTTTATTAGTCTTGGCATGTTTCATCTATTTTTTCCGTGTTTATTGTTTATTTGTTGTTGTCGTTTTTATAGGGCATCCCTTTAATTTATTGTTCATAAATATTGGGTTTTACCTGGTGTTTTCGTCAAATGTTATATACCTACCTTACTGAAGAAGTTCAACATAGAGGTTTGCCCCGATCCTGGTGGACTTTTACTCTGTAAATAGGAGAAATAGAAGTTTTCATGTACATGTAAACTAAATTGTATCATAATATTCACTCTTGTTATCTGGAAAATCCTATAATTAATTATAAAATTTGGAAGTTGCAAGTTTCAAACTATTTATAAAAACTCATATAAATTTACATGCTGAACATGATTATGATAGCACTTTTTTGCCCAAAATGTCAAATTTTTAATCTTTTTGGCAATATTTTAAAAATTGAAACAAAAATCACCAATTTGAGAGAAAATTACATACGCAGGTCGCCTTTAACTAAACGCAATATGGAAGCAGTGCCTGGACTGCTGTGCCTGAATATCAATATTTTTAGCAGATAGCAAAGTAACCAACTGATTAAAACTATGATTTTCACCTGTTTTTACCAGAAATAGTCAAAATTAGTAATTAAGATGAAATAAATCTCAATTATTAACTTATTATTAAGAACAAAAATAACTTTGCAAATTGCACCGGTCATTATTTAAAATCGTTTTGTTTTGTGCCTCGGCACTTTTTTTTTGGAAGCTTGACTTAAAACAAACACTTCCGATTTTAAACATATGCAATGACCTCAAAAAAGATGATGCCAGGATGATGCCCTGTTATAATTGTCTATACTCTAAACTATAAACCTTGAAGTATGCAACAAGCAATCAGACTGAAAAAATCATTTGAATATTCAGTAAGAATTGGTACGTTGTTATGATTCGAAAAATGTGGACTAATTTACTTCTCCGTATGGTCATATTGTGAGTTAATGGGCTGCTTGTTGCATACTTTAAGATTTACAGAGTATAATTACAATACTTTGATACTTTCATTTTAACTTTTATTACAGATTTGAGTTCAAACAACAATTTTTTTTCCTATTTTTTTAAACATTCCTATATTAAATGCTTCGCTACCTAGTCACTTATCCTTTAAAACAATTCATCCCTCCACTTTCCCTCAACACAGCCTGTGCATACTTACAGATTTATTTCTGCTTAGTTTTCCCATCTTGATAACTGCTAAACTTTAATGAGGCTTTCTGTAAAGAATTGCCAGAAAAAATGTTAGGACATGTTTAATAGGACTACAGGGCTAGAATTTCGGCGCGAGTCCGATAGTCCACTCTCGCAAAGACTCGCGCAAAACGTGTCCACGATAATCGTAAATCCCAAAAGCTCCCACACAAAGTGAATGGAGGAGAATCCAAAGACTCACGCAAACTCCATCCATGAGAATCCAAATGGACTCTCGTACCTCTGAACGAAATTCTTCCCCTACTATACCTTACCTGAAATTTCTTGCAGTGGTATTGGTACCACTTTGGTACCACTACAAGAAGGGAGCTCTGCAAGCAAGCCTACAGGCTATCGCATAAGTAGGCATGTTCATAAAAAATTGAAAATCATTTGTTTTCAACAAAATGTTAGATGGCAAGATATTTTAATTCCCTTCTAAATGAGGGGTCAACCATCTGAAACGATGAAGAAATGGTGAAGTGGTGGGTGAAAAATGGGTCCTGAAAAATCCCCAAATTTGCCAAAAAATTGTGACCCTGGTATTGCCATTGACTGTGCACTGTTCTATGTGTCAAGACCCATTTTTTCACCACAAAGGAGCATTTTACAAAAAAGCGCTTCCATTTCATGAAATTTGGCTGAACTATCAGATATATTGCTTTGTATCAAGGATGTGAGACCCACATTTTTTACTGAAAACTACTCACATTTAGGGATTAAAAATGAACTTTTTGTGATTTCCCCACTCCTGGCCACAATGTTTTACAAAAGAGTGAGCCAAATTGAGCCCACCACTAGCATCCCTGGAAAAAATAGAGTACAATTCTAGTACACATTCCTGAGGTGCAAATTTGGAACACAGATTTGAGTACAATTTAAGTAGGCTACAATTCGAGTACAATTTAAGTACAATTCAAGTAGGCGATTTTGTGTTCCAAATTTGCACCTCAGGAATGTGTACTAGAATTGTACTCGATTTTTTCCAGGGATAAGTGCACATACCCAATGTCACAAGAAATTGCAAATTTCATCAAATATGCACTGCAACATTCCATAAAGGATATTTACACTAAATTTACCCATTATAAAGACTTCCTGGAGTTGTTAGTTGTACAAAAATACTTTTTGAAGATATGTTACCAAGGTAACCAAGTAAAAAAGTAAAAAAAAAGTAAACAATTAAATGCCACTGGCATTAAATTCATGTTTTAAAAATGTCATTGAAAATTAAAGGTCTAGTGATTTTAGGGTGTTTTGTGTAGTACAATCCTTGCTCGAGAAACACAAGCCAAAAAATGTCATTTTTGGCTTGAGGCAAACTGTGTAGTACAGCCTATCACATAAAGGCCATTTGTCCATAAATTGAAAAATACAAACGGTACTTGAACAAACAGAAATGTTTTATTACATATTAATGAAAGAAACCTTTTTGAATTAAATTCATGAAAATTGCACTGTTCTGATCAGAGAAATCAAACGGAATGCTTCGTTTGTTTACATAGCAACTGTTTGTAAACATATCTTCAAACATCATTTTTGTGTGACTAACAACTTCGGGAAGTATTTATAATAAGTAAATTTATTATAAATATCCTTTGTCATGTTTGTGGAGGGTTGCAGTTCGTATTTGATAGCTATGATCATTTTTGGGGATATTGGGTATGTGCACTTATGCGCAGGTTTTATTGCAGAGCTTGCTTCTGGCTGTGCCACAGCACAGCCAGATATTTCGGGTAATACAATCCTAGTTTAGCAACAGCAGTGCTTGTTGCCATTCGGGTTATATATCTCTTACTCCGACTCAACTTCCCGGATGTAGAATACATCAGTAGCGGTCATTGTTTGTAGCGGTAATAATCGCAGTATTGTACTACAGTCGTGATGAACGTAAACAAATCGTACTTTCCCCATTTCATGTGTTACGTTCGATCAGATTAATTGTGATTTTTTTGGGTGAATGCTTGTTATATTTTGAAACCAGTATATCAGAAAGGTCAGAATACATTGTTTTACTGGCAAGTCTCAAAATTGATGGGTCAAGATGATCAATTTTTCGAGAGTTTTAACTGAAAACTTTTGGAAGATGCAAGTCCGCCATTTTGTGGTAGTGACGTCAGCGTAGGTCGGTTCTTAATTATATACCTCATATATAGATTCCTGTCCTCTGATTGGTTAAAAGCGCGGGCTTGGATTTAACTAGGCCTGGCCCTGGGCCGGGGCATATTTTTCACTAGGAAGGCCCGTTCAATACAAAACAATTACAAGTTTGCGCACAATACGGCGCAGTCAGCATTGAAAGGAGATACATAGATATATCGTAAATCATTTTCGGTTCTTTTAACCAACCAGATGACAAAAATCTAAAAAACGAATATTCTGTCGGACGCAGTTGTTGAATTTGGCGTACTCAGTCCTTGTTACTGGAGTGAAACTTACTGTGCGATGTCTATGGAGTGGACCAATATTTCCACAATATTTTATGTTTCCGCTCTGATTTATTAATATTTACTTACAATAAAGATGAAAGACACATTTTTGAACAATATCAAAGAAAGGGGTTGATACAAAAATTATTTTAGTTGAAAATGTAAATTTTGTAGACTTTATCATTGGCCTCCAATGCAATGTTTCACGCCAGGGAGTAACATGGAACAGCCTCAATTGACCAATCAGAGGACAGGATTCTAGTCTGTGACATCAGTGCGTCCAACAGAATTGCGACTGCTTTTTGTTCGGGGCAGTTCCCCTCGGACAAGGCGTTAAACGTAGCCCCTCATCCACGTCAATCAAACGACTATCGGAGTTCAGTACGTCATAAACCAAAGCTATAAACATGCCATTGATTGATCAATACCACTGTGATAGTATTACGGGTCTCCGTTTTAAATATTGAGTACAAAGTTTCATTTATTGAAGGAATTTTGCATGTATGTTATTTCGTTTTTGAATTACATTGAAACTAAACAAATTTACGGCCACTTTTGAACGCAAATAAACTATTTCTTCAGTATTGTGTATCGTTATAACTTATAATACACAGTAAATTAAAGGCCTAATAGAGCCTTAACAATATACAGTTACACAGGGAAATTGTAAATTATTGTATTGTATTTTTTTGTTTTTTGTTTTGTTTGTTTCAATATTTTTTGAATCGTGTTCATTTCATTTTTGAAATTCTACCGGTATAAAACAAAAAAGCAAACTAAAAAAAACGACAAAAAAATGCAAAGGGAAAGCCAAGGATACATTTATTCTTGTTCATTAAAAATAAACACTTATTTGTCAAGAAGTTTCAAGAGAAATAAATTAACGGCAACAAATATCTGAAGGAAACAAATCGTGTTCATTTTATTTTCAAAATTCTAATGGAATTAAACTTCAAAACAAAACAAAATACATCAGTGAAAACATTAAAAGCCTAACAAATACACTAATAAAATAAAATAAAAAAATCAAAACAAAACTAAACTAACAAATCACAAATAAAAATATAGGGAATGTGACAAGTAAATACCGGAACTTAAAATAAGATCATTTTAATAAAATCGATTGGTATCGGTTGAGACGATCAATGGGGAATTACTCAGTTGGATAAATCGTTTGATTGGCATAATTATAACAAAGGGTAGTGGTCGGATGAGGGGCTACGTTTAACGCCTTGTC